>JADWQK010001672.1:0-294780 GCA_017933935.1 Sesamia nonagrioides
GTTAAATAACAGAGGGCGTTCCCTTAAACTCGTTAATATATATCATTAATAGATTAAATAAAATTATCAGCATAGAAAAATAAGCATAAAAAAATCCGAATAAAAAAAAAATTCTAATTGGAAATAAATTTGAAACCTGTTTTAAATCAAAATAGTAGTCGTCATGTATAAATAAATTGCGACGTTGCCGTCTTTCATGTTCGCGTGTACAGTGTGTTTGTTTTACATGTCAATTTAAATTTTTTATTGAATATTTTCTTATTGGAAAAAATTTTAAAACATTTTGTTTTCGAATGGAAATATTTTTTGTATGTATGCTATACTATTTCGGGTTAACGGGAACGCCCTTGTTAAGGAATATACCGTTTTGAAATATAGTTCTGTTTTCACTTTTGCCTGTTTCCTCTTAGTTGCTACTTATAATGTCTTGCAATAAGAAAGTATTGATAAAATTTCGAGTTTATTTTCTGTTGTTGGGCAATAGAGTCAAATGACATGAAATTGTGAAATGGGAAAGTGTGAGTCTATATTAAATGAATATGAAGTACGGTCACACCAATTAGCCTAGCATATAGAAATATACAGAGTGGTGCTGACAATACGACAATAAATTAAACATCGTGTACCTCAACACATTCTCAGTCTACTCATAAAAAAATAAAAAATATAAATATATCCAGTAGTTTAGTCACAGGAAATTATTTTTCATTTTTCACATTTTCACCATGATGTACATGTTGATAAGGAAGCTCTTAGAAGTTGATGGCCGCCGCATTCAGCGGTATTAAGCTTTAATAAAAATGGCGCGAAAAAGCAAGTCGATACAGGAACGCGCTGTCGGCCGCTGATCGGAGGTCATTGAACCAATATTTTAAAGGATGTTCTATTCCGTTTGCCATTTTATGCGAATTAGTTTGTTTGAAATTTTCATTCTTTCATTTTTGATGCTAGGTTTTTTTCTATGGTTCAGGATTATTCCTATGAACCAGCATGGTGTGTGTTTCCATTTATTGTCGTATTGTCAGCACCACTCTGTATACAGAATGTTTGCATAATGATTTACATTTGAAAAATTAAAATAGGATTTGAAGTATGTATAGTAAATATAGATTAAACCAAATTAATTTCACTAATTAGTGTGGTTTATAATTGTTTATTTTATTGCATTAGGTTTCCTTTAATCACAGTCACAAAATATTAAATAGGTACACTTTAATCAAGTATTACAAAACTTCAACGACAAACATTAAAGTTTTGTAATACTTGATTGAAGTGTAAAACTGTTCAAAAAAAATATTCACCAAATTGAGCACCTACTACCACCTACCAAATTACCTAGGTACTACTCTGTTATATTTCCTATCTGCATTCTTGTTATTCTTTGGCAAACTTGTCAGTGATTGGTTGGCAAACGTCTTTTTTTCCATTTAGGCGCAAACGACAAACACTAGCCATCTTTTTAACCGACTTCAAAAAGGAGGAGGTTACTCAATTCGACCGTATAATAGAAGCGTTTTACCTACCAATAAAACGCATATTAATTTACTTACCTTATTCGAAGCTTATTTAATTGAGATAGGCCCTACGTTTCCCACCTTCATCGTTTCTATATATATCTGTCTCTTTCTAGTACGTCACTTCCGCATGGCAGTGGTAGGAGGCTAGAAGGCTCGCTAAGCGAGACTTGCCATCTTGATTTCATTGAGTCTAATTACCAGGCAGAGCTTGACCATAAGCTTCGAATAAGGTAAGTAAATTAATATGCGTTTTATTGGTAGGTAAAACGCTTCTATTAATTTGACTTGACCGTTATTCGAAGCTTATTTAATTGAGACGTGTTTGTTATCGCCTGGTGGAAGTGACGAAGACGCCAATGTGAAATAGTACAGTCGCCAGCACATCAGGCTACTACAATCTGTCAGATTTCTTTAATGGATTTTCAACTTTATCGATAAAGCATTATGATCCAAGTTTGATTGGGAAAGTTTGAAAGATTCGGATAGCTTGACCTGCTGCTGCTGGCATCCGTACATTAATATAAAATGTACTAGTTGTGGTGTAGTAACCAGTAAGTAAGATCTAAAAGTGTAAGTATATACAGGTTTATATACTACATATCAAAATTATGATCGATGTAGGCATCGAATAAATAATACTTAGTGTAATTAATCAAACATAAAAATATATTTGATTCAAACAAAAAACCTCTTGATAATAACATTTCTTAGGTGCATCCTTTAATTTCTAATCAACTGGATTAAAATATGATGTAGTTACAGAGAGACGGTTTACAATCGGTCTAACTTCTCGTTTATAGGGATCAAGCATTTTTATGCGGATTTCTTGAGATTGAGATGTGGCTTTGTAATAAATTTATGATTTTATAAATTTATATGGATCCTTTTTGGTGCATTTCATAATTTGAATCAGAAACTGTGAATCAAATTCGAGTAAAAGATGAAAATCAGCTGTCAATATTTTCCCTATAAAAACATACAACGCATTGAAGACATTATTAGTGCTACTGTTTCCCTACTACTGATTGAAACCAACGTTATTATGGAGCGGCGACGTCATTTAAGCAGGGAAGAAATGCTCAGAGCCGTGGGAATGATAGAAGCTGGTTCCCGGCAACGTACTGTGGCTTTAGCTCTGAATACAAGTCAGAGTGTTATCAGTCGACTTTGGACACGTTACCGAAGCACTGGTACCGTGGCTGAGCGCCATGGAGGACGGTATCGCTGCACCACACGGAGACAAGACCGATACATTCAAATCTTAACTCGAAGAGCTCCAACAATAACCGCCATGATGTTAGCCGTGAGGCTTCATCACTCTTCAGGGAACTTAATTAGCGACCAAACAGTCAGAAACCGCTTGCATGAAGTGAACCTTCATTCCCGAAGACCGCTACGGGTACCACCTATAGCAATGCACAATCATAGGATTCGATATCAATGGGCTCTTGAACACAGAAATTGGGCAGAAGAACAATGGCGTTTCGTGTGCTTTTCTGATGAGTCTCGTTTTGGTATGAGACCGGATACAAGACGTATACGACACTGGAGAACCCCTGGACGCCAACAGCGATTAAAATCCTGCCAGGAAGTCCATCCTTATAGTGGTGGAACCATCATGGTATGGGCGGGTATTTGGATCGGCGGAAGAACTGAGTTGATTTGGATCAGAGGCAACCTCAACGCTCAAATTTATGCTGAAACGATTGTATCAGACGTCATCGTTCCTCTACAAGTGCAAATCGGTCCCTTATTTCAGTTAATGCATGATAATGCACGACCGCACACCGCAAGAGTTGTAAGACAGACTCTCGCCGCAGCTAACATCAATGTCCTGCCCTGGCCTGCTCAGTCGCCAGACTTGAACCCGATTGAGCATGCATGGGATATGCTACAGAGAAGAGCTCTGCCGAATATGGAGGGTATCCAGTCGCAAGAAGACCTTTTTTTGTTGTTGCAACGAACATGGGCGGCCATTCCACAGCGTGATTTGGATGAACTCATTTTGAGTATGCCAAACCGATGTTCTTGTGTTGTTAGTGTTCGCGGTAGAAACACGGATTATTAATTGTTTAAGTTACCCAATAAAATTTTAGAGAAAACTGTTATTTCAGTCTTTTTTTCGAACTTTTGTGTTAGTGGTTCAAATGTCAAATATCCCTTTATTAGGAAAATGGCAAATTTCTTTATTAATGCAAAGGTGACTTGGTTTATCGTTACTGTGACAAACGAAAACACTTTATTTGATGAATCCTTAAAGAAAATTTTAATTAATATCAATCAGGAGAAAAGTTATTGCAAAAATATATGTTGATCCCTAGACACTTTTGATGTGTGTATTATAAACGAGAAGTTAGACCGATTGTAAACCGTCTCTCTGTAACTACATCATTTAATCCAGTTGATTAGAAATTAAAGGATGCACCTAAGAAATGTTATTATCAAGAGGTTTTTTGTTTGAATCAAATATATTTTTATGTTTGATTAATTACACTAAGTATTATTTATTCGATGCCTACATCGATCATAATTTTGATATGTAGTATATAAACCTGTATATACTTACACTTTTAGATCTTACTTACTGGTTACTACACCACAACTAGTACATTTTATATTAATGTACGGATGCCAGCAGCAGCAGGTCAAGCTATCCGAATCTTTCAAACTTTCCCAATCAAACTTGGATCATAATGCTTTATCGATAAAGTTGAAAATCCATTAAAGAAATCTGACAGATTGTAGTAGCCTGATGTGCTGGCGACTGTACTATTTCACATTGGCGTCTTCGTCACTTCCACCAGGCGATAACAAACACGTCTCAATATAATAAGCTTCGAATAACGGTCAAGTCAAATTAATAGAAGCGTTTTACCTACCAATAAAACGCATATTAATTTACTTACCTTATTCGAAGCTTATGGTCAAGCTCTGCCTGGTAATTAGACTCAATGAAATCAAGATGGCAAGTCTCGCTTAGCGAGCCTTCTAGCCTCCTACCACTGCCATGCGGAAGTGACGTACTAGAAAGAGACAGATATATATAGAAACGATGAAGGTGGGAAACGTAGGGCCTATCTCAATTAAATAAGCTTCGAATAAGGTAAGTAAATTAATATGCGTTTTATTGGTAGGTAAAACGCTTCTATTATACGGTCGAATTGAGTAACCTCCTCCTTTTTGAAGTCGGTTAAAAAGATGGCTAGTGTTTGTCGTTTGCGCCTAAATGGAAAAAAAGACGTTTGCCAACCAATCACTGACAAGTTTGCCAAAGAATAACAAGAATGCAGATAGGAAATATAACAGAGTAGTACCTAGGTAATTTGGTAGGTGGTAGTAGGTGCTCAATTTGGTGAATATTTTTTTTGAACAGTTTTACACTTCAATCAAGTATTACAAAACTTTAATGTTTGTCGTTGAAGTTTTGTAATACTTGATTAAAGTGTACCTATTTAATATTTTGTGACTGTGATTAAAGGAAACCTAATGCAATAAAATAAACAATTATAAACCACACTAATTAGTGAAATTAATTTGGTTTAATCTATATTTACTATACATACTTCAAATCCTATTTTAATTTTTCAAATGTAAATCATTATGCAAACATTCTGTATACAGAGTGGTGCTGACAATACGACAATAAATGGAAACACACACCATGCTGGTTCATAGGAATAATCCTGAACCATAGAAAAAAACCTAGCATCAAAAATGAAAGAATGAAAATTTCAAACAAACTAATTCGCATAAAATGGCAAACGGAATAGAACATCCTTTAAAATATTGGTTCAATGACCTCCGATCAGCGGCCGACAGCGCGTTCCTGTATCGACTTGCTTTTTCGCGCCATTTTTATTAAAGCTTAATACCGCTGAATGCGGCGGCCATCAACTTCTAAGAGCTTCCTTATCAACATGTACATCATGGTGAAAATGTGAAAAATGAAAAATAATTTCCTGTGACTAAACTACTGGATATATTTATATTTTTTATTTTTTTATGAGTAGACTGAGAATGTGTTGAGGTACACGATGTTTAATTTATTGTCGTATTGTCAGCACCACTCTGTATATTTCTATATGCTAGGCTAATTGGTGTGACCGTAAGAAATATTTATTTATATTATTGTATACTTCATGTTCATTTAATATAGACTCACACTTTCCCATTTCACAATTTCATGTCATTTGACTCTATTACTTAGCAACAGAAAATAAACTCGAAATTTTATCAATGTTTTACTTAACTGTTGCAAAAAGACGTTCATAAATTGTAACTAAGGAAACAGGCGCGAAAATAAAGTGAAACAGAACTATATTTAAACAGTATGTTAACTAACAGAGGGCGTTCCCGTTAACCCGAAATAGTATAGCATACATACATGCTAAAAAAAATATTTCTATTCGAAAACAAAATGTTTTAAAATTTTTTCCAATAAGAAAATATTCAATAAAAAAATTAAATTGACATGTAAAAGAAACACACTGTACACGCGAACATGAAAGACGGCAACGTCGGAATTTATTTATACATGACGACTACTATTTTGATTTAAAACAGGAGGTTTCAAATTTATTTCCAATTAGAATTTTTTTTTATTCGGATTTTTTTATGCTTATTTTTCTACTGCTGCTGTATGTGCTTATGCTGATATTTTTATTTTAATCTATTAATGATATAAATTAACGAGTTTAAGGGAACGCCCTCTGTTATTTAACATACTGTATATATATATAAACATTATAAACACCATAAACATTATCGCTTCTGTGCAACTAATCTATGTCAAATGCGTTCGCGTCTTTATCACACCCGCAAGAAATCCAATTAGCTCTCTCTTTTTTTACTTACAATGGCCGCCTAAGCATTAGCAGTAAGAATGTTTGACAAAATAATTGAAACTATATTATTTATCTAAATGTTTTGGAATACTTACTTATGATATGTGATTCCATGACTTTTGTTGGCGTTTCTAAAATAATTCGTGCATTTACGCATCACACAAAACGCCATTTTGAATGTGGAAAAGATTTTCTTAGCCACCAAGGACATACGTGCGTACGGAACGAGAGTATCGAGAGTGACTAAAGCGAGATATTGGAATATTTGGAATTGCCATCTTTTGTATGCTTCATTTTCAGTGCCCTAGTGACTTATCTACCTTAGTTTAATATTACCTATATCAATGATTTTCGCGCTATGATTTTATTTTATACGATTTCAAATGTCGCCTGAAACCAGACGAATCGTACCTTCTAAAGCAACCGTGTATCGGTGGTATAACGATTTTAAGCGCGGACGACTAACTTTGGGGGATGAAGAAAGAAGTGGTCGCCCTTTGACGGCTATTACAGAAGAAAATGTGCTAGCAGTGAAAAGTTTGATCCATGGGTTTGATCCAAGCCAGTTGACGAAATATATACCTACCAAGAAATTCAGCATAAACTGCAGATTGGATCAGGAAGCCTTTACGAGATTCTACATGTGCATCTTCGGTTGTGGTCGTTGCGGACGATAGTTTCACGCTGGGTGCCGCTTAATCTCACCCATGCTCAGAAGCAGGCACGGGTGGAATGGTGCCATGATATGGTAGACAAATTTGAAACAGTCTTGTCTCGGCGTGTTTACAACACGTTACAAGTGATGAATCTTGAATTTATTAATACGATTCAGAAATGAAGCGCCAGTTGACGGTTTTTTTTATATTTATAAACTACTGCTTCATTGCAATCCCGCCTGATGGTAAGCAGTGATGCAATCGTTGATGGTAAAGTGCACCAGTTTATTAAGCCTATTCACTTAAAAAACTTAGGAATAGGAAGGATGACGGCAGTTGAGCGAGGTGATGCAATGTTAAACCCAAGACCAACACGACCAAACGATGCTGCGTTAGAGGGAGATTGATCTGGAGACTCTCCACGACCAAACTCCCGACACAACAACATTTGGCGCATCGTACCCGCCACACAACGCAACACAACTGCTCAGACCAGTCCTCCGTACGGCTTCACCAGACATCATGCCGGAACACGACGAATCGCTTGGCGGCAAGAGTTTGTCTGGTGGGTGGTAACTTCTGCCGGCAGCCGATGCTATGGCCTACCACCAAAACCACCGGCTTATGGCCGGTGTTTCAAAACGAATCAACGCCTACCAAAGTGAGGCGATCTAGAAGCGGGGCAAAGATTTTGATCGCATGCTTTCTCAGTTTGACTGGCTACTTGGTGCCAAATCCTTTACGAAACCAAAAAACCATATAAATGGTATACTACCAAATGCTTGACAGAAGTTTTCACTGTTGTGAACAACCAAACACACCACTCCCTTTTGACCTGTGCCCCGAATAACTTTTTTATCACAGATGACATCGATGAGGAATTATAATGTAGGTATTCTTTCTGAATATATAGAAATTAATGAACGCAAGCTCTCCACCAAAATTTGGCTCTATCGGAGTTTTTATTATTTCAATGTCTGAAATGACTGGACTAACTATTCTCTGTCTACGCGAAGAGTAACCAGCCTGCCAGTGTTCTATAGGATGTATTTTGGAGAGTGTACTAATTGCATGTCTTAATTCTCGATCAAAACCTCAACTTCTCAGAGCACATTGAGACCGTCCGCGCTCGCGCCGCCTTCGCTCTAGGTCGACTCCACCCCGTCCTCAACCCGCGTAGCAAGCTATCGCTCAGGTGCAAAATGCGCATGTACAAAGCTTGCATACGCCCGATTATGACCTACGCTTGTCCAGTCTTCGCACATACCAAGCCACGTCATATCCATAGGATGCAAGTAGTCCAAAACCGATTCCTCCGTAAAGCCACAAACGCCCCTTGGTTCGTCCAAAATGAGATCCTCCATCTTGATCTCAAAATCCCCACCATCCAGCAGTTCATGAAACGCCTTTTCAAGCGTTTCTTTGACACTGCTGCCAAGCACCGCAATCCTCTTATAGCAGCGGCCGCCAATTACACTCCCTCCACCATCTCCCGACTTTGCCGCCCTCGGCATGCTCTCTCAGACCCCGATGACCCTATTACCCTCCTCCAAGAGGCCAATAGGGCCACCAGCACATTACACAAACACAGACCGACCTACCGACCTCGCCGCCGAGGTCCACCGCGACGCGCTCCACGTAGTAATCCCCTCCCCCGTTCCTTGTCCGATGAAGGCCAGCCCGCGCCGCAGCTGAGCCAGTAATATCATAATGTCCCAACAATAACCTCTGAGTTTGTTTCGGCGTTTCTTCTCAGAGCTAGTACTAGGAAACGCCGCGGTACATCAAACCATTCAGTATAACTTTCGATCCAGCCGTCCCCTGCTGTCCTCTCTAGCGACGCCCTAAGCCGAGGTTCGTACCCCACAGGGGGTGCCCTTAGTGCGTAGTCGCCTAATTTTAAGTTAGTTTTAAGTGCCCCTGGCTGGAGGCTTTAATTTTTAATTAAGGCATCCACAGGAAAGTCCGGTTAAGTAGTTACGGCCTCTAATGGCCACCTACGAGATGCCATATAAAAAAAAAAATGTCATAATTACCCCATCTCCGTCCCATGATAGGACGACCCGTCGTACGGCGAGTAAGTATTCGCCCCTAAGTTGTCGATACCATTACGATCCGAACAAAGCGTTTCACCCCACGGTTTCACCTCGGCTTTTATACCGCGGTCCACGTACATCTAGGGACTGGAACAATTTTCCAGCGCCGGTGTTTCGGTCTGACAACAATTTAAGTGTATTCAATGCTAAAGCGCTTTACCATCAACGATTGCATCTCTGCTTACCAACAGGCAGGATTGTGGATAGGGCAAGTTTATAATAAAATAAAAAAAATATTTACGAACGTTCAAAAACCAACATTGCCAGAAAGAAAATATCATATACAAATCTAAATAATAATGTAATCAAAACTCTTGCATTTAATAAACAAGTTATATCGAATTTTGTTATTTTTTTGTACGTGTAGACTCCAACATACCTACCCACAGATATCCAACAAACAAAAAATAGCTTATGTACAATTGACACATGGTAGAAGTAAAACCTTCAAAAATTGAAAATCTTCTATTCCTTCATAAAATGTTTTATTTCTTTTCGTTTCATCGACTTTCAAAATAGTACAACGATGCTAAAGAAGTATTCTTTCAACAATAAAACATGAATTTTATTAATCAGCTGTCCACTATTTTTAAGCTTGCCACCCTCGGCGATGCGTCATCACTTGTCAATTGACGGCTGCCCTATTGCAACAACCTGCGGCTGTTTTCCAAAAAAGTTTATTGATTCTTATAAGAAATATTAGAATCTCCCTAAAACATCATGGGAGATTCTCTGGATGGAAGTGAGAATTCACCTGAGTCGCAAAATGTTGTCTTGGTTGACTTCCAAGACTTTGCAAACTACTTGCGCAGAGCCGCAACGGTACTTTTGCCCGAAGATGATATCGTTCCACCGGCGTTAAATGCTGCGTTAGATGACAAAGTGAATCAAGATTGCATCAGGAAGTTCTTCTCAGACCCTCAGGTGTCTTCGTTGTATGTTCAAAGATTTTCTTCCAAAGGTATGTGACATCCACCCGTATTTTTTTACAATTGTTAACTTTCTAGCTGCATTGCTGCAGTATGAGATCATACAGAATTGTAATTTGCATATTTTGAACATTTTCGTAAATGTATATTAAATACCTACTTTAATCTTTTGTTTATATTTTCTTAGTTACATCATTTTGTTAACTCAATATAAATACAATTTAATAAATCTTTTTTTTATGTTTAGAAGATGACAGTGAACAACCAACAGAAGGTGAAGAGGAAAAGGAGGCTGTTACTTATCAGATCAGCAATGAGGTAAGTAACAAAATAGACCACACATGAATATTCCCACCCCACAAGTACCACCTTAACTAAAATAACATTATATTTTTCGGGTTATAAGCAAATGTTTATTATCTGCAGGTGGTCTTCTCATCATCTCGAGTGGCAGCCTTCGTCTGCATCAAGCGTGGAGCTGTCATTGAAGCTGACAAGTCTATCCATAGTCAGCTGCGACTAATTAACTTGTCTGATGGCTCCCCCTATGAGACTCTGCATGCTTTCATCAGCAAAACTATGGCTCCATTCTTTAAGAGTTATGTGAAAGAGAGTGGTAGGGCAGACAGGTAAGGAAATTATTTTAGTATCAAGTGTATGTATTATACCTATGGCTTCATGAATAATGTCAGTTAATATTGACCTAAATTAGACATGTAAACTTCTATCTATTTACTAATTATATTATTATTTACTAATTTATATACAATTTTAGTAACTTTTTCACATCGCTTAATGTTTATGATAAAACAAAACTAATTTCTGATTTTTATAACAATAAGCCAGTATAGTAAGCATGCAAGTAAAATACATGTATTTTGCAGGGATGGAGACAAAATGGCACCATCGGTGGAGAAGAAGATTGCTGAGCTGGAGATGGGACTACTTCACCTTCAGCAGAACATTGACATCCCTGAGATTACACTGCCTGTTCACCCTCTTGTAGCAGCTGTGATTAAAAGGTAAGAGCTTCAATATTTTTCTTAATAAAAAAAAAACTTATTGTTGCTTTCTTTGTTCTTTAGTATTTTAAAGTGCTTTTCTTACTGAAACTAATTATTTATTATAATACTGTTCATTGCTGTTATTCTGTTCAATTCAGTATTTTAATTATGAATATTTTAAACTGGAGATCTGAACGCCAATTCAACACAAATTCAATTCGAACAATTTTCAAAAACTTATTTAAATGTAGTGAATATTCAAGATTTTTTGCCAAATTGAGACTGCGAATACAACTAAAATTACAAGAACTGCTTCTCTGTCCATTGATACTAATATTTTATCTTATACAAGACAACCAACAATTTTGTGTAATTCACAAGTTATTAGTATGAACTAGGGATGTAACGGAGGTAGTTATATTGGAACCGGAACCGGTGTCGGAGTTTTTAAATTTGATTTATCGGAGTCGGAACCGGAGATGGACCCAGGGTCCGAAGAGGTGGTAGGAGTTTATATTATCATTTAAAAATTTTATTGTAAAATTAAACACAATGAAAAGAAAATTGGCATGTTTCCAAATGAACAAGAAATTAAATGAAGTTAATTAAAACCCAAAGTAGCATATTATATGACATTAAATGAACAAAACCTTTGAAACAAATTGAATCAAATGTGTTGACTTCAAAACAAATATCTTTAATCTATGAATGTGTCGTGTGCGTAACAACCTAATAACAAGTGAAAAAATTCAAAAAATAATTGACGATAGAGTCAGGGTTGCCAACTGTACGAGGTTCCTCGTACAAATACGAGATTTGTGGTCTTCCGTACGAGGTACGAGGACGCTATCAACCTCGTACAATTATGTACGAGATTTTGATAACATTATGGCCATGCGATTTTTTTAATGCATTATGTTGTTAGTTCCAAATGAGCTTTCGCTACTTCACCGGACTCTAGGCTATACGATCATTTTGACGGTATATCATTTAGACGCAAGGAAATTCTATCTAAACTGTAATGTGAACTTGCATAAGTCTCTTATTTAAAAGAAGACTCTATCGCAAGAGCAATAAGGTCGATCGGAAATAAAACTTTATTTGGAGAGAACACGGTCCGAGGGAGAAAGCGTCCCAGTAGCCATCTGTCTCTTTCTAAGTGTTACCCGTATTTATTTTTTGTAATTTTGTTTGAAACCAACAATTTCGATTAGAGAAAGATGGTGAAAAAGCGTGTCATTAATGTCTACAATAGTGAGTCATACTCTGGATGCGGAATATCATTCTTTAACTAAGGTTTTTGCGGTACCTAATCATATACCAGTTATTTTGTTTGAATGTAGGGTGACTATAAATTTCGGAATCCATATTAATATTATAAATGCGAAAGTAACTCTGTCTGTCTGTCTGTTACGCTTTCCCGCTTAAACCTCTGAACAGATTTTGCTGAAATTTGGTACAGACAATCTTTAGATCCTGAGAAACGACATAGGCTTTTTATCCCGGAAAAGTTGATATTCCCGAGGGAAATCTAAAAAGTGCGATATAACTGAATTCCACGCGGTCGAAGTCGCAGGCGTAAAGCTAGTAATTAATAAATGTGCACTTAGTCATTGTGTGCATAATAAGAAAGTGACTTTTATTGGGTATTTACAATGACATTAAATTCTTCTTTCTTGATTGACCTGCTGTCGTCCGTACATCATCAATTTATTCATCCATTTTTTAAATTCAATAATGAAATTAAAAAGTTTGCATCCATGCCTAAATGTTCATTAAAACACCCTACACAACAAGGACAGAGGGCTACTGTAAAGCTATCTCCCTCGGACCGCGTTTTGATCGATAGTTCACATTCCAGTTTAGATAGAAATTCCTTGTTTACACGATGATTGTCAATCATCAATGGTAGTTGAACCGGGAAGCCCCCGATTATTCAAATATTTCGTTTGTACAATAGGCTATTTGACAGTATTCAAGAGTTTTAATAAAAAAGAATAACAATTAATATATCCAAAACACAAAAATATGTTTGGCTTTTTGTTTCTCGCGCCACACATTGTGAAACGATCCGGATTGGCTAATGTCGCGATGACGTCATACGCATCATCGCTTGTTTTCGGCAAACTTATAAACTGTTTTTCGGGGGTTTTTTATCGATTTATTTGTACAACCCAGTACAGCACACCACTTGTAAACCATTTTATTAGATAACAACAGCAAATAATAATTACAAACAAACACCACGTAGAACTGAAAACCGCTTGTGACGACACTTACCAGGCGCAACGCCATATTGCTAATTATATCGTTTTCGCGGCTTATTTGAATTTTGAATTTTTATTTGCATATTTCTTACGAAATACGTATTTAAAATTTAAAAAAAAATACTTTGCCTGAACTTCTTAACCGCAACCAAGTAATTCAAGATAACAATTATAAATCTGTCAAATAGCCTATTGTACTATGTCGTGCAGCAAATTTTTTTTTTATTTTGTTTTGTAAAAAAGAAGGTTTCTATTGTTAATACCAAGTTTTTCCATTGTTTAAATAATCTATCTGTAAAGTTTCGAACGATTATTTTCATTGTTATGGCTGAAAACATGTCAAACAAAATTGTCGGTAATTCTCAGGAGTATATTGGCTCGTAATAAATTTTAATGTACGAGGTTTGAAAGTCGTTAATGGCTATAAGAGTATGACAAGACCAAACATATTTTGAGTAGACTGTGTATTAGACTATGACAACTAATAGAAAAGTATGGAAGAAAAATATATGTTGTACTGACTACAAATAAATTGGGATCGGTTGCCATACGAATACCTAATGGCAGACGTTAGGGGTTGTTGGAGCCCCCAAAAAGTCTAACAGCAATGCTTCGATATCGCCTTCGGGTTATCAAAAGTATCGAAGTTTAGCCAAAAATCAGCAGTTAGACTTTTAAAGCAGACCCCAGACTCCAAAGCTGAAAAAGCTTTGGATGCGACTGGGATTAGCGCTAAGATGATGATGATGAATGAGAATGATGAAGTCATTCAACAATCAATTTGTGTTTCTTTTCTATCAGAGCTGCTGACGAAGGGCGCAAACCTCGTGTTGCGGACTTTGGTGATAAAGTTGAAGACTCGACATTCCTGAATCAACTGCAGAATGGTGTCAACCGCTGGATCAAAGAAATACAAAAGGTTTGTTTAACCAACTTAGTTTTTACTTTCAACTAGCTGCACCATTACAATGGTGGCATTGAAACACTCACAAGCATCCCTAAAGTTACATCACAATCTGATAATGGTTTCAGAATGCATAATTGCATGAAGGAAAAACATATAAATATTGTTTTTAATTTATACATATACAATTTCATATATCAAAATACTGGCAGAAAATAACAAGTTCTTTTTACCTAGGTCACCAAGCTAGATCGCGACCCCTCAAATGGCACAGCCCTCCAAGAAATCTCTTTCTGGCTCAATCTAGAGAGAGCCCTCCACCGCATCCAGGAGAAGAGGGAAAGCATTGAGGTTTGTTTAATTTTTATACCTAGCTTTAGTTCCACTGTGTGTTGATTATTCACTTGCTATACCATTTCATGAAATATAAACTGGGTTGTAGAGGTCAGATTCCTAAGTAGTTTGGAAGAACAACCTGCTTTTGTCACATCAAAAAACAACACCGACCGATGCTATGTATGAACCTATCAAATAATGTTGTTAGACGAAGGAGCCTAGTCTCCACAACACAGGGAATCCTAGTGTGGAGGCTAGTGCTATTTAAATATTTTAATGTTTCTCTGAACATTTTTATTATTTATTTTATTTAAAAAGATAGGCAGTTGCTTCATGTAAATGTAAAATACTAGTTTGCTATTAGTTAAGCTTGCAATCCTCCTGCCCTGATATAGGCCGTGTTCTTCCTGCACTGATGTCGGTAGCATACGTCGTTCACACGTATGAATATACATTATGTTCGACATACCACAATACTGCGACGTTGTCGTCAACGGCGCATACGTTGTTACACATTCCGCGCCGCGTCCTACGCGCGTTGGTCTCGGCCGTCAGCGACACGTGTATCGGTCGACCGACGATCAAGGTTCCCTGCATTGTCTGAGCGCCCAGTGCCATATATACCGTACGCGACCATCATCAACGTAAAGGGAATTCAGGCCTTATACTGGAATTCAACATGGTTGACAAGGGCTAGACCAATTGAAGTAGTTAGTACTTCATGATCATTGAGTATGCATGCACTAATGTTCCTGTGACCACAGCATATTTGGAAAAGGCCGTAATGAGATAGGAAGGCCGCCGCAGGCGGCATTGTTCCAATCCTTCAATGTACGTGGCATAAAAGATGAGGCGCAACGCTTCGTCCGGATCGTTAATGATGACTGAAATGGAATTAATGAAATCATTTATTATGCAAGTAGGATCACTGATCACTTTTACACTGACTATGCTTTTCTTCTAGGTTGCCCTTACTTTGGAGATTCTGAAGTATGGCAAGCGGTTCCATGCCACTGTATCTTTTGACACCGACACCGGACTGAAGCAAGCACTTGCAACTGTGTCGGACTACAACCCTCTCATGAAAGACTTTCCTATCAATGATCTCCTTAGTGCTACTGAGCTGGAAAGGATCAGGTAAGAGAATATTAATATCTACTTTTACTTTTCAATCATTTATCATTAAAATATATCTATTATTACTGTAATGTGGTATTTTTTTAAACAGGTTGGCGGTGCAACAGATTTTCTCCCATCTGCGAAAGATTCGTTCTACCAAATACCCCATACAGCGTGGTTTGAGACTGGTCGAGGCTATCTCGCGTGATCTTGGTCAACAACTCCTAAAGGTAAAATAATAATTTACATATCTGTTGAATTCAAATTTGTTTCAAAATTTGTTTCTTGAAAGTAATTCAGCCTTCACAGGATGTTTCTGAAGGTCTCGGCTGCTTCTATTCTGATGAATATTTTAAATGTTTTTCTATAGGTTCTGGGGACTCGCCGTCTGATGCACATTCCTTTCGAAGACTTTGAACGCGTGATGACACAGTGTTTCGAAGTTTTCTCATGCTGGGATGATGAATACGAGAAACTGCAGGGTTTGTTGCGGTAAGCTTCTGTGAAATATATTTAATAGATTATTACTGTTTATTAGTCTTAACATTTTTTTCCAAATGTGTAGTTTTCAAATATGCACATTTTTGAAATGCAGATTTTATTAGGGCTCCGTACCTAAAAGGTAAAACGGAACCCTATTCATGAGACTTTTCTGTGCGTCCGTCCGTCACCAGGCTGTATCTCATGAACCGTAATAGCTAGATTTCTGTTGCCGCTATAACAACAAATACTAAGAATAAAATATTTAATGGGGGCTCCCATACAACAAACGTGTTTTTCTTTCCATTTTTAAAGATAATGTTACGGAACCCTTCGTGCACGACCGTCCGACTCGCCCTTGGCCGGTTTTTTGTAGGTACTGAAGCTAAAACAGATATAACATTTTTAAACCATGTTTAATCTTCTTCTTTTACATCACAAATAATTATAGGGACATCGTAAAGAAGAAGCGCGACGAGCACCTAAAGATGGTATGGCGTGTCTCACCGTCACACAAGCGGCTCCAGGCTCGTATGGAACATATGCGCCGGTTCCGCAGGCACCATGAACAACTACGCACTGTCATGCTCAGAGTAAGTCACACTTGGCCAAAATTTTAGACCATCAATCAAAAGTACATAGTTGATTCTGAATAATAACATTATTGTCACTATCACATTATACTACCAATATTATACTTCAGATTTACAGGTTTTTCTTTTTTATATATGTATAAAAGTGATCAACAAAATGTTTGAACTAAATGAAGTAAAATTGTTTGTTCCCTAATATTAGAATCAGTTTGACAGCCTCCGTGGCGTAGCGGTAGCAAACGCGGCCGCTGCACATGGAGGCGCGAGTTGGTTATGGATATTTGCACTGGTCTGGTCGTGCCTCGAAAAGCACGTTAAGCCGTTGATCCCGGTTGCCATACGAGCAGCAGTTGCCATACGAGCAGCGGACCCCAGACTCCAAAGCTGAAAAAGCGTCGGATGCAACTGGGATTGACGCTGAGATGATGATGATTAAAATCAGTTTGACGTCATATTAAAAATATGCCTATATTACTTACTTGTATAACCTTGTGCGATCAATAGAAATGTTCCTTGAAATATTTGAACTGTTTATTTTTACTCCGTCTTATGCTATTTTCTCTGTAAAGGTACTTCGCCCTCGCGCTACGGTGGCAGCTGACACAGGCGCTGGCGGCGAGCCCGCCCAACCACATTCACTACCCATGGATGCTGCTGATGCCAATGCTATTGCAGAGGTAATGTAACCATCTACACGCGTGTTTTACCAGGGCTTTCATAATATAATGCATCTGTTATACAATATGTAAAGAAAACCCTGTCCGACCCATAAGGATAATAAAGGTTAGGTAAACACATGACCAAATATAATATAAAATTTTACGTAATCATCACAGTAACAATACTAATGAATTTTGAAATAATCCTTTTTTCCCGGGAATTAATTCCAAATTCCCCGAAATTTGGTGATTTTTAAAAAAGTGACAACACCGGTATTACTATGACGCGAATAGCGACGCGACCACGTCACAGGTGCCGCGTGCCCTGCCCCCCGCCGCCCGCGGAATGGGGTTGCTTACAGCACATGTATTAAGTTACCTCGTTTTGCGAACTAATATTTATTTTTTTAGGGGGATTTTTTTTTTTAAGTTTAGCCTGTCTTTGTGGGCATTAGTAGAATCAGTTATCGATACACAGGGTACGACAGGGTTTTCTTTACATATTGTATACTTGAACGAAGAATTTATATTTATATTTCAAGTTATGGAACCATAAACTGAATGCCGTAGTAACAAAGTTCAAATTCCGTTGCAATTAAAAATAATTTGGATTGTTTTGTTATTATTCAAATTCAAACTTTTTATTTTAGACCAGTATATCTATGCAGTGTCAGTATGAACTTATCCTATATTAGTAGATAATAAATAAGAATAATATAAAAAACTATCTTAATTGACAACATCAACATGCACTCAGTGCAGCTAGAATACTAAATCACATCACATCATCAACCTTTTTATCGTCCTACTGCTGGGCACAGGTCTCCTCTCATGCAGAGAAGGATAGAGCGTAATCACCACGCTTGCTCAATGCGGGTTGGCGATTTCAGACTTAAAGTCCCGCCCTCTAATCGGCGAGCACTTTTTGTCGTGTTGTGTTCGCCGATTAGGGGGCAGGTTTCCTCAAAATGTTTTCCTTCACCTTGTAATAGGCTGTTTGACAGATTTATAATTTCTATCTTGAATTAGTTGGTTGTGGTTAAGAAGTACCTACTCCAAGTTTTTTTTTTTTTTTTGTAATTTTAGTTACGTATTTAGTAAGAAACATGCAAATAAAAATTCAAAATTCAAATAAGCCACAGAAACGCTTTATTCAGCAAAATGGCGTCGCACTTTGTAAGTGACGTCACAAACTTATAAACGATTTCCGGTTCCGCAGTGGTGTTCGTGTTTATCTGTTATTTGTCAGTCAGAAAACAAAAAAATACCTCAAATCGCTCCAAATATCCTTAAAAATCTTCTAAAAACGCTAAAACACCTTAGAACACATAGAACGACTACAAGTGTTTATGAGCGTATGACGTCATCGTGACATTAGCCCATCCGGATCGTTTGACAATAAGTGGCGGGAGAAACAAAATGCCAAACATGTTTTTGTGTTTTTGGATATATTAATTGTTATTATTTTCATTAAAACTCATGTAAATAACATAAAGAACCCTCATTTTATGCATTTAAAGCAAATAATCACAGAAATATTCATACTGTCAAATAGCCTATTAGTCATTGGTGTCCAAGGTACATAGACTTATAAAGTACCTATAACTTAGAAAAGTTACATTGGTACTTGCCAGACCTGGATCGAACCCGCACACTCATACTCGAGAAGAGAGTTTTTTTTACCACAAGCCAAAACACTAGGCCACGACGACTGCCTAAGAAATACTAAATAAAAATGGTCAGTCAGAAGTAATTTCACTTTTTGTGTTTAGGTGAACCTCGCGTATGAGAATGTGAAGGAAGTTGACTGTCTGGATATTTCTCGCGAGGGGTGTGATGCTTGGGAGGCGGCCGTTCGTCGCTATGAAGATAGAATCGGTAAGTTACTTTATTATTTTCGGCAATTATTGCGCTTCCAGTAAACATTAGGAATGTTTGATTGACTAAATTTGGCAGTGTACTATCAGACGAAGATATTGAACTGAAATACCTATGCATAAATAAACTCACGCCTTCAACCCAAGGAGGTACGCAGAAACTACAGAATGCCGCTGTTTACGGTTCTTACATACATACTCCTTTTAATTCGTTTACGATCAACCATCAGGGCCTGTAGCCAATGTAACATCGCTTCGTAGCGAAGCGTAATCGAATACCAAACCAACCAATAACGAAAACGATTAACTACGCGACGCGATAAATCACGTGTGTCAGTCGTTCTTGCCATTAGTTGGTTTAGTATTTGATTTCGCTTAGCTACGAAGCGATGTTACATTGGCTACAGGCCCAGGTCATACGCGAACGCCGATAGCTATAATCATGAAATGAAAATGCTAACACGTCTACTTATCCTCAGATCACATCATGAATATGATTTTATTGTTTAATTAACTACATGTATTTATTTGATTAGATCGTGTGGAGACCCGCATCACTGCTCACCTCCGTGACCAGCTTGGAACAGCCAAGAACGCCAACGAGATGTTCCGTATTTTTTCCCGATTCAATGCCCTGTTTGTGCGCCCGCACATCCGAGGCGCTATTCGGGAATACCAAACACAGCTGATACAAAGAGTGAAGGACGATATTGAAGCTTTGCATGAGAAGTTCAAGGTATTTTTCAAAAGATTGTTGAACTAAAAAGTAAATCTAATGTATTAATTACGGACAGAAGTAATTTACAGATAAATATCAGAATTAGTTACGTGAGGAGCGATGTTTCTATTGTCTGTACTATCCTACTGCTGGACAAAACCTTCCAAAAGCTGTTCTAGGTATTCCTTACACGGCTCATGCTGCCGTACACAGCGAGGCCTAGGGGTGGCCCCTTAACAGTCTCCCCAGGGATGTAGCTTTACGGGCGTTGCGCAGGGGCGGTTGCGGAATTAGTCTTTTAAGAGGAACCTAGATCAGCCTCTGGACGGTTCCTCTTAAAAGACTAATTCCCACCCTGGTGGTGACTGGTGGTATTAGTAAGGTATAAATCCCACACTCTCGGACCTCAGTTCCCAGAGGCCGAGTGACTTGTGAAGGTCTCATCCCAAAAAAAAAAAGGTATTCTTCACCCGTGCGACTTCATATTTTGTGGTAACTCCTAACCAACGATTGGGAAACAAATATTACTACAATGTATTTCTGTCATCACAGGTCCAAAATCTCTAAATAAACTTACTTTTTCATTTATTCAGGTACAATATCCTCAATCGAAATGCAGTCGCCTATCCTTAGTGAGAGATTTACCCCCTGTGGCTGGTTCCATCATTTGGGCTAAGCAGATCGACCACCAACTTACTGCTTATTTGAAGAGAGTTGAGGATGTACTCGGTAAGGATTTCTTACAAGGTGGAGGTGTTATTATAATTTAAAAATGGAATCTTTTGCTTATTCATTTGTTTCTTCTCGTCAGGAAAAGGATGGGAGAACCATATTGAAGGTCAAAAACTGAAGGCAGATGGTGACAGTTTCCGCCTTAAGTTGGACACCCAAGAAGTCTTTGATGATTGGGCTCGTAAGGTAATATATTAAAGTATAGTAATTTGCAAATACCTGGCACTCTTTATAGGACTTAATCTCATTGACATAAGGTTTAAGTTGCAATTAGGGATGTTTCCTGGGTAAAAAAAAAATTGATTCTATTTAGTCCGTCATTCAGATTATAGTAAAATATTGGATATGTATATTTCGTTATATCAAATCATTAAAAATTGAAAAATATAAAAGGCATCAAAGATCAGGAGTGGTGGCTGTTGACCTCACTCGTTGCTAAAAAGTGTAACAAGGAGTGACGTCAAACGATTTTTCAACTCACTGTGTCGTCTTCATTTTTTGTTTATATGAAAAAAGAAAAATACATGTCTAGTTTTTTTTTGGAAGTCTGACTAACGGACTATTTTTTTTTTTTTTTTTTTTTTCAACTACCCTATAAAGTGAGTATCACGAAAGAGATCTCTTATTGCCACATAATTTCTTGAAATAGACTATAAAGTAAAATGATCTACATTTTTATGTTTTAGGTCCAACAACGTAACCTAGGCGTGTCTGGGCGCATTTTTGCCATAGAGTCGGTCCGCGCTCGTTCCAGCAAAACTGGCACCATACTGAAGTTAAAAGTAAACTTCTTGCCTGAGATTATCACCTTGTATAAGGAAGTGCGAAACTTGAAGAATCTTGGATTCAGGTATGTGCATTTGTGTATATATGAAGTTGTAAAATAATTACCTACCGTAGATTTCTTAATTTGATTGGTTTCTTCTAATTATTTAGAATGTTGTCATTCCAATTATATCAGGTAATATAAAAATCTCATTAAAATTCAAACCCTGATTATAAAAGTTTGCTGTCATCCCATTTTTTTGGGGTTCCGTAGACCTCTCGGAACCCTTATGGCTTCATCATAGCCGTCCACCCGTCCTCGACTTACCTTCCAAACAGTTGTATAAAATAAGTTATGTATGTATGTAGTCTATGAATTTAACTTGTATTTGTAAGTACTTCGTCCGCCAGACGGCGCTAGTAATAATTTGCGAAGTATTGTAGAGGTGGGGCGCGGTGAAGAGGGAGCAAATGCTCAAGGTCATTTGGTGAGGGTACAGCCTGAAATTAGATATTTTTTATAATTATAAACTAATGCTTGACCGCAATCCCGCCTCATGGTAAGCAGTGATGCAATCGTTGATAGTAAAGCGCGCTAGTATATTAAGAGCCTATTCACTCAAAATAACTGAGTGAATAGGAAGGAAGACGGCGTTTGAGCGAGGTGATGCAATGTTAAACTCAACAACACGACCTACGATGCTGCATATAAAAATTTAGAACTCATTTTTTGTAAAACCTTCTAAAAGTTAAACAGCTGGCTTAAAAAATCTGAAAACAAATCAAGATGAACTTTTAAGGAAAACTGTAACAGGTTTAGATAACTTTGTCAGCTATAAAGGTCTATTGTATGGAAACCGGCTTTTTCATACTTCCTTAACTACCCACTAGTTTTAAACATGTAATAGGCCGCCAACTTTAAAGTAAGCCATATAAGCATTACCCCTGGGGTTAGGCAGAAGTGTACCAAAAATACTATCATCAAGAAATAATTGTGACACTTTCTTCCACAGAGTACCATTAGCCATAGTGAACAAGGCTCACCAAGCAAACCAACTGTACCCCTTCGCGATTTCTCTTATCGAAAGCGTGCGCACATACGAACGCACTTTGGAAAAGGTAACATATAAAAACACTTTGAAACTAACAGTGTGAATTCACAGATTTCTAGCACTAGAAACATAACACGATATTTGCACAAACACTCGATTTTTCTTACAATTCAACACAATGCCCGATTGCACCACAAATCACTCAATCAGTGGATTTAAAACATCGTTTTATTTATGTCAATCATTTGAAGTTAACAGAAACAGGAATAGGTTTTTAGGTGTCTAGCAACCAGTTTAATGATTAGAGGTGCAAACAGGCCCATAATTCATTTCAATTTTATATGTTATATGTGCGTGTATGTGACAACACTAACACGGGTGCGTTTTCATTTGTGCAGCTAAATAATAGGAATCATACGAAGGTAGTTTATGAATTTATAGGCTGCATGATATAATATCGATGTTTTTTTTTTCTGTTTTATCATATTTAGAAACACTTCTACTCACTATGATGTTTTTACTTTTTTTATTTATTTTTAGACATAGAGTAGATTTGTTTTATGAAATTGTGTATAAAACGGTCATGGTAAGCTTCATCGACATATACTAATGGACATGCCTTACAGAAATGTAGCACTCCGAAAGAAAGAGAGGAAACAAAGTTTCGTCTATCTCTCTCAAAATTATCAATCATATATGAGGAAAGAGATTGTGCTAGACCGAAAGCATAGGCCATCTCTGACTCTTTTCAAACCAAAAAATTACTGCAGATTATACGCGTACGGCATGTCCATTAGGGGCCATCCATAAAGTACGTCACACGAATTTCATGATTTTTTGAGCCCTCCCCCGTCCTTGTCACAGGTGTTCACATTTCTGAAACCCCCCCTCCCTAGTGTGACGTCACATGTTTTGCAATTTCACATCGAAAAAATATTAAATTAAAACATCGTAAACAAAACAATTTAAACCGTATTGTCCCAAAGATAGAGTTGGATATATTTTTTAGTTTATAATTAATATTTCAAATTACGCGATTACTACCTCTAGGTATATTAGATTTTAAAATGTGATGTCACGAAACTTACTACCCCACCCACCCCTTGTCACACCATGTCACACTTTGTCGACACCCCCCTCCCCCCTTTATGTGTGACGTACTTTATGGATGACCCCTTAAGACTGATTTACACGGTGCAATTTAATTGCCTACGGCATACAATAAAATTGATACAACAGATGACTTGCATCGTCTAAATGTTGTTTAGACAATGCAACTTTTATTGTTGCTTCAACTTACTTGAAGCCATTGGCAATTAAATTGCACCGTGAAAATCATTAGTATATTATGTCAATGGTAAGCTTAATGAAGACTTGTTCTACATAGTTTCCTGAAACAAAAACCCTTAGCTTTCAATATTTTTGTGTCCGATGTCTATGTCGCTTTATTTTCTTTCATATGTAGTAGTATTTAAGTTATCCTATTATTTTATCCAAAACCTTACCTCTCCCTCTAGTTATATTTTCTCTTTCTGTCATACTATATGTTTGGAATACCTTCAGATTCGAGACAAAGCCTCTATCATTCCGCTCGTGGCTGGTCTGCGACGTGATGTGCTGAACCAAGTGTCGGAAGGAATGGCTCTTGTGTGGGAGTCGTACAAACTGGACCCCTATGTTCAGAAGCTTAGCGAAGTTGTGCTTCTATTCCAAGAAAAGGTTAGTATTATTATTCCAAACTTTCTGCTTTTCTTTTTCAGAGATTTTTTTATGATTTTATAAACCAGCGCTTGATTGCAATCCCGCCTGATGGTAAAGCGCGCTAGTTTATGAAGCGTCTATTAACTCAAAAAAACTGAGTGAATAGGAAGGAAGACGGCAGTTGAGCGAGGTGATGAAATGTTAGAGGGAGTGAGATTGATCTGGAGACCCTCCACGACCAAACTCCCGACTCAACAACATTTAGCGCATCGTACCCGGCACACATCGTAATACAACTGCTCAGACCCGTCCTCCGTACGGCTTCACCAGACATCATGCCGGAACACGATGTATCTTTGTCTGGTGGGTGGTAACTTCTGTCGGCAGCCGATGTTATAGATTTTGGTGTGCCAACAAAAAACGAACATCGCTGCGTTGGTGGCAATATTTAATGATATTGGTAAAAAAAACAACCGACTTCCGAAAACCACTACAAAGTGAAAAATAACTAATTTCGGAAGTCGGTGTCTTTGGTTTTGTATATTCGTTTTTTGACACCGACTTCCGAAATAAGTTATTTTTCACTTTGTAGTGGTTTTTGGAAGTCGGTTGTTTTTTTGTAAAAAAGTTTTTATTTTACACTTTTTAGTTGTTAAAAGTATTCAGTTGGATCCGGTCAGACTGGAAGCTGACGCAAATATAGTTGGGAAACGACGTAATTTTGTTTACTTTAATGTTTACCCGTAAAAATTCCCTCAACTGCCTATGGTCTTCATCATCAAATTTACTGCAGACTATTATTTTAACCCAATGGTGCACCAAGGTCTCATCATTATAAATGAATGAAGTCCAACCACAAAGTAGCTACTGTAAACCATTGAGGAGTTCCCGGAACTGGCCTTTGTTTTCAACATCAGCGCTCTTATGACAGTCACAACCCATCTAGGTGTAAAGTTCTTATCAATACAAATTAATCGAGCCCAAACACAAGATAGCTGCTGTGAATTATTGAGGAGTTCCTTCGACTGTCTCTCGGCTCCATCATCAGATCTACTTCAGACCTTTATTAAATTGTATTGCTTTAAAATACTTAATGAAAATGCTAAGAAGTGCACTAGTCGCCCCTGCAATTTTTGAAATGTCCCCTTGTTTTCTCTGGTTTTCCACCATCAAACCCTGATATCCTTATCATGGGACCACCTTGGGAACGTCTTCTTTCCAACAGAAAAAGAATTATCAAAATCGATTCATAAACGACGAAGTTATGCGCGAACAAACATAAAAAAAGCATATATACGGTCGAATTGAGTAACCTCCTCCTTTTTGAAGTCGGTTAAAAAAAAACTTTTTTACAAAAAAACAACCGACTTCCAAAAACCACTACAAAGTGAAAAATAACTAATTTCGGAAGTCGGTGTCTTTGGTTTTGTATATTCGTTTTTTGACACTGACTTCCGAAATTAGTTATTTTTCACTTTGTAGTGGTTTTTGGAAGTCGGTTGTTTTTTTGTAAAAAAGTTTTTATTTTACACTTTTTAGTTGTTAAGAGTAGGTACTATGTATTCAGTCGCATCCGTTCAGACTGGAAGCTGACGCAAATATAGTTGGGAAACGAAGTAATTTTGTTTAATTTAATTTTTACCCGTAAGTATTCCCCCAACTGCCTATGGTCTTCATTGTCATCAAATTTACTGCAGACCATTATTTTAACCCAATGGGTGCAAAGATCTCATCAATATAAATGAATGAAGTCCAACCACAAAGTAGCTACTGTAAACCGTTGAGGAGTTCCCGGAACTGGCCTTTGTCTTCATCATCAGAGCTTTTATGACAGTCACAACCCATCTAGGTGTAAAGTTCTTATCAATACAAATTAATCGAGCCCAAACACAAGGCAGCTGCTGTGAATTGTTGAGGAGTTCCTTCGACTGTCTCCGGGCTCCATCATCAGATCTACTCCAGTCCTTTATTAAATTGTAGTGCTTTATAATAAATACTTAATGAAAATGCTAAGAAATGCACTAGTCGCCCCTGCAACTTTTGAAAGTTCCCCTTGTTTTCTCTGGTCTTCCACCATCAAACCCTGATATCCTTATCATGGGACCACCTTGGGAACGTCTTCTTTCCAACAGAAAAAGAATTATCAAAATCGGTTCTTAAACAACGAAGTTATGCGCGAACAAACATAAAAAAAAAGCATATATACGGTCGAATTGAGTAACCTCCTCCTTTTTGAAGTCGGTTAAAAAATAGTTAAAATCTTTTCTTCGTGAAAATAAATATGTACAGGTTTTACCTCAATTTCAGTGAAAAAAAAAACACAATTTAATTGTTAGTTTGTTTATATTTCACAATACATACCCCAAAATAACTCTTATACTCATTTTGAAGTGACTCGTATCTTACCTGTCGAATCAAAAACGTATCCATAAAGTACTTTGCTCTAATACCAACAGGTTGAAGATTTACTAGCGGTCGAAGAACAAATATCAGTGGATGCTCGCTCCTTGGAAACGTGTCCGTACTCGGCCGTCAGTCTGGCGGATATTCTGAGCCGGCTACAGAGGGCCATTGATGACCTATCGCTCAGGCAGTACAGCAACTTGCATCTGTGGGTGCAGCGCCTGGATGAGGAGGTTTGTACCGTGATATTATGTAGACTATAACCTTCCTCAGAATTAGGCTATCAAGTGCAATAATAATAATAATTACCTCAGACAATAGAAATTCAGATTAGAGTGTCAGATTACCTTGTACGTGTAATTATATTTATTTAAGTAACTAACCGACCGTTTCTCAAGATTGTTCGTACACCTACAACAAGAAAGTGGAAATCTTTTTTATAAATTTAATAAATCTTCTTCGTATAAAATTTATGTTTTCGTCGAATTCTCTAAATTATCATCACACGAAAACATTTAAAAAAAATGCCGAAACATACATGGAGGTGTTTTGCTTTACTTACATTTGCGCAGCTTATTTACGTAATGATGACGCGAAAAAACAATAAGTTATTAAGCTAATAAAAATATAGGGATACTTCAACTCCTCACTTCCATGTAATCAATACATCTCTGTGTTTACTCAGGTTGAAAAGAGCTTGGCCGCTCGTCTACAAGCCGGTGTGGAAGCGTGGACATCGGCCCTACTCGGCAAGAGCCATGAATTGGATCTATCCATGGACACCTACTCTCCCACTGAGCCCACTCACAAACCTGGAGGAGAACCTCAGGCAAGTATTAAACAGATTTCAAAGTTACAGCATAATTATACGAATTTTAATAAAAAAACACAGGAATGCTTGCAGTTAACAAATAATATTGTTAACTGCTAGCATTCGTGTGTTTTTTATGGATTTGGAGAGTCGTTAAATCGGCATCCTAACTGCGTAATACAATGGCGCCGATTCTGTTGTTCACAAACTAATTTTCAGTTATGTACATCTTTTTCTTTCCATTTCGTTAAGAAAAGGACAAAAGATAAAATGTTAGTTTAGACCTGTCAAATTAGTCCGCACCTGACGTAAACTGCCCTATTTATAGTCGCCATGTTTTTAATCGCGTCTAAACTGTCTATGGAGTATCTTAATTTGACAGGATTAAACTGACATTTTATCTTCCGTCCTTTGCATAACGAAATGGAAAAAAAAGATGCACGTAACTTAAAATTAGTTTAGTTTTGTTCCTTGTGTCCTTTTAGTCTTTAATGTTGTATTACCAAGTTAAATTACTTAATTGAATCGAAATTGTACTCTTACTTATTTCTTATGACGTTATATCCAGATCGCTCGCGTAGTCCACGAGGTGCGTATCACAAACCAGCAGATGTACCTCTTCCCATCTTTGGAGGAGGCTCGCTTCCAACTGATGCGACAGATGTTCGCCTGGCAAGCCATCGTCACCAGCCAACACCGTTTGCAAAGCACCAGGTATTATTGTACATATTATTGTGTATCATTGGCTCCATCACCTCTCTATTTCTCATTTCTAATTTATCGATCTATTGTCGGTTTAGTATGAGACCTACATAATTATTTATTTACTAATTTTGAGGTGTGATAAACCTCACCTTTTTGTTAGGTTCACAAAACGTTTTATGTTCACAGGTACCAAGTAGGCGTAGCTCGCGCTCAGACCGCTACCTACCGAAACTTGCTGACCAAGCTGCCCGCCGGATCCAGTCCTTTGGAGAACGCATACGACGCTATCGAACAAAAGATATCGCAAGTTCGCGAATACGTCGACGAATGGCTACGGTAAGAAACATAACTTAAGACCTGATGTAATTTATGTTGAATATTTCAATTGTATAAACTTGAGGTATAGTTTTGTAAAATCTATACTAATATATAAAGCTGAGGAGCTTGTTTGTTTGTTTGAACGCGCTGCTTATGTCAGGAACTACTGGTCCGATTTGAAAAATTCTTTATACATTAAAGCTGAGGAGCTTGTTTGTTTGTTTGAACGCGCTGCTTATGTCCGATTTGAAAAATTCTTTATACATTGGATAGCCCATTAATCCAGGAAGGCTTTAGGCTATATTATAACATCACGCTGTTACTAATAGGAGCGGAGCATATAAAAACAATCATGCAGCTAGTATAATAATACAAAACAAACCCAAAAACAACTTAACTATTGTAAATACAATATAAAAGTATTTGGTATAATTTTAATATAATTTATATGGTATTGAATGAATGTGTGTTAAAACTGTGCATTTATTTACAGTTACCAAGCTCTGTGGGATCTGCAGCCTGAAAGTTTGTATGGGCGCCTAGGTGAAGACATCACTCTCTGGATTAAATGCTTGAATGATATCAAGTATGTACTTTACTCTTTATAATGTGTCTCAGTAAATTATCACAGACTTCTTTGCTCTGTATTACCTGTGCATAGTCCTAATATTAGTTGACTTGTTTTAACCAACTACTTGCGGACGGTTCCGCACCTTCGTGAAATCCAGATTGTAAGACATTCTCAGAACAAAAATAAGCAAAAACAAACTTAAAATCCCAATCTAGTCTCAATCTCGAGAGGTTCTTGGCGTTGATCGTCAGTTATTTGTATAATTATTTTTCCTATTTAAAACTTCAGATTCTTGCATTCGATTCCATCTCTTACCCCACCAGAAAATCTCGCACAACCTTTGACACTTCGGACACTCGACGCGAGTACGGGCCGGTAGTCATCGACTTTGCTCGAGTACAAAGTAAAGTAGCTCTGAAGTACGATGCGTGGCACAAGGAAGTTCTCGGCAAGTTCGGGAATCTGCTCGGCGGAGAGATGGTCACGTTCCACTCGCAGCTAGCCAAGTCACGCAGCCAGCTCGAACAGCAGACCATCGGTAAGATTTTGTTTAGATTAAATTGAGTTTTTATGGATATAAAATAATACTAAAGAATATAGACCGCATAATAACCTTAAGATTTATAATAAGTGCCCTTTTCTATGCAATGGAAAAAATAGATACATATACTTCCATGTTACCTCTACCAGGGAGTTTGTCGCCCCACTACTTCCCAGCTGAAGTAGTGAAGGATGGGTGTTTTGAGGGCTGTCTTATGCCTAGTTTGAATAATTGGTTTGATTCGGCCTAATATAAAATCACCACATAAACTGAAGGTTTTTGTTAAACCTGGTTTAACCGTTTGATTTCAAAGGATGGTATCGTAAAGACAAGTCTTTACGATACCATGTTTTCTTTGAAATCAAAAGGCAAGTGCTTTCCTTGTAATCCCATTATAATGTAACTGTTCTCCAATAGAGGCAGCATCGACGAGCGATGCCGTTTCCCTTATCACCTACGTGCAACAACTGAAGAGGGAAGTGCTAGCATGGGAGAAACAAGTCGACATCTACAGGGAGGCTCAACGCATTCTGGAGAGACAGAGGTAAACAACAACATGTACCATCGCCAGCGTTAAACGCCCAATTTTTCAGATTAATTTAAAGATACAGGATACCCCTTATGTTGATTGACAAATAATTGTGTTTCTACAGTTTGTTGTTTGCCTTGTAGATTCCAGTTCCCAGCGCAGTGGCTTCATGTCGACAATATCGAAGGCGAATGGAGTGCCTTCAATGAGATTATGCGCAGAAAGGATTCTTCTATTCAGACGCAGGTTATTTATAATATCAATATTCAACACTTTCAAATAATTTCCGGCTTTCATATTATTTATCATAATTTCTCGCAAAAATTTTCTTTCTGGACTTATTTATTACGTATTGCCTTTCCAGAAACTAAACCAAGCCCTTCAGTGACTTTATGAAAATGATTATATTTTATCCAACATGCAAACATTTTTAAGTCTCTTTTTTATCTAGGTGGCATCTCTACAACAAAAGATAGTAGCTGAAGACAAAGCAGTTGAGGCTCGTACTCTCGAGTTCCTCACTGAATGGGAGCGCAGTAAGCCTACTGATGGTTCTACAAGACCTGAAGATGCGTTGGCCAGACTCCAGGCTATGGAGACCAGATATACCCGGCTGAAGGATGAAAGGGACAATGTGGCGAAGGCTAAAGAGGCTCTTGAGTTGCATGACACTGGTAAGTGTGATAATTTAATATAGAATCGATATAACTAAACAAACATTGCAGATGTATGTTTAAACTTAGACACCTTAAACACAAAATAATTCCCGTTAAAGTAGTTTTCTTAGTTACTAAATTTTTAATCGTATTAGTGGCCTGAAAGACCTCTTGTTTATTGCACTTCAATATAATTATATTGTCTATGAATCTTCAAAAGTTAATTTGTGAATTCGGTTTGTAGGAAGCTCAGTCAACAACGAGCGTATGACCGTCGCTCTTGAAGAGTTGCAAGACTTACGCGGAGTTTGGTCTTCACTCAGCAAGATCTGGACGCAGATTGATGATATCAGGGAGAAACCGTGGTTGTCTGTACAGCCTAGAAAACTCAGGTAAAGTCAAATTTCTTGGAAAATATTTTGTTTTTTTAAATTCTAATTGCAACTGTGTCTATATGTCAATCAAGTTTATGGATAAGATATCCATCCTACAACAATTTATTTTTTCATATTTAATATTGAGTATTTGTGCTAGGCAACAACTGGAAGCGATGTTGAATGAGCTCAAAGAACTGCCAGCTCGTCTACGTATGTATGACAGCTACGAGTTTGTCCGCAAACTGCTGCAGTCTTACACTAAGGTAAATATGCATAACCTATCTTATTGTTAGGAATGAAGCCAGACATTTTATACAACCATCTGGCCTCCTGTATAATTAGGACCCGCTCACACAAAAAAAGACCCGTCAACTCGCGACGACGATCAACCCCTGCCGGGGATACCGTAGAATTGGGAGGACCCGGTACCCCGGAAATGCAAATGACGAACGCTTAGGTAGTTTTCCGGCACACCCCTCCGCGTCCCCGAGCGGAGGATAGTCCATGAGGACTTTTCCACCTTCGGAAAAAAAAGGACCCGATCACACGGACCATATCTTGCACTCAAAATACTCAAATTCAACTGTCTGGGACTGGGAGATACCGAACTACTAAGGCAACGATGCATCCTCTATAAAACAGTAACATGCACATAGACTGAAATAGGTGTCATCTAGACAAACTCTATTTGACTATCTTTTTGAAGACGACCTTATGGTACATTCCCACCTTATCAAACCGATGTTTCTTTTCTCCGCCAGACAAAAATGTGATGTCGAATTAAATCCTTCAACCTCTCCTTCTCTTTCACCAGGTCAACATGTTAATAGTCGAGCTGAAATCAGACGCTTTGAAAGAGCGTCATTGGCGCCAACTGTGCCGCGCACTCAAAGTGGACTGGTCGCTATCTGAACTTACATTAGGACAAGTGTGGGACGCCGATCTGTTACATAATGAACACACCGTCAAGGATGTAGTGTCCGTCGCACAAGGAGAAATGGCCCTCGAAGAATTCTTGAAACAGGTAAATCTTTTTTTATATATATATATATATATATATATATATAAATTATAGGCCGGCCTGATGGTAAGCAGTGATGCAATCGTTGAAGCTAAAGCGCGCTAATTTATTAAGAGCCTATTCACTCTAGCCTTGAAGACATTTAAATTGTAGTCCGACGGAAATACCGCCGCTGGCAAATTGTTCCAGTCACTCGATGTCCGCGGTATAAAAGACGAGGCGAAACGCTTCGTCCGGATCGTAGCGGTCGTCCGATGATGAAACGGAGATGTCAATTTCGTTTTATAATCTTAATTTCATAGTTTAAATAACGTATCCCGCTAATGGCAGAAAATAAATGGGGTTATCTTCAAAACAACTCAAAAATACAGTGATATTTTTTGCGTTTTTCTGTTCATGTTCAGTAATGGTGATTATATAACCATTTTTGGACATCATGAAATATAATGGAGATAACACATAGCATCAATATAATGTTTTATTCTCAAAAACTAAAGACTTTTCCCATTCTTAGGTACGCGAGTCATGGCAGAGCTACGAACTGGACTTGATCAACTACCAGAATAAATGCAAGATCATCCGCGGATGGGACGACCTCTTCAACAAAGTAAAGGAGCACATCAACAGTGTTGCGGCTATGAAGCTCTCGCCTTATTACAAGGTATGGTTATGATACTTGATTTACCAATTTAAATCTTATATCAATACTAGCTGCTTTACCCGCGTATGTAGTAGTAATATAAAAAATAAATAAAAACTTATTCTCAGGCCTAACGAATGTATATACGAAATTTCATTAAAATCGGTTCAACCGTTTTGCAGGAATTGGAGGACAAACAGTGTCATAGGAGAATTTTGTGTAATAGATTAATCCCTATGATGACCTAAATGACTGTGTACCAGCTACTTAAATGTGCCAAAATCGCTGTTTATTCATTCACTGGATCTCATCACCTTTTTTTTATTACCAAAGGTATTTGAAGAGGAAGCTCTAACTTGGGAAGAAAAGTTGAACCGAATCAACGCTCTGTTCGACGTATGGATCGATGTACAACGTCGCTGGGTGTACTTGGAAGGTATCTTTAGTGGGTCTGCTGATATCAAAACCTTGCTGCCTGTTGAAACTAGTCGGTTCCAGAGCATCAGGTAATTTCCACTTGAACAAATATTAACTTTAGGCACGCGTAAATTAGTTTGATTGTAGAATTACTAATATATTGAAAAAGACAATAAATTTGAAGTAGTGGTGCCATCGCAATGAATATTTCCAAATCTCTTATTTGTTGTAAATCCTACAAACTAGATTATGTTTTAGCATATTGGTTTGACGACAATTTTAATATAGTTTTGATAGCAAAGAAACAGAATATTTTTTAAATACACTCACAAACACGTCTTCGAGAATGTTCGTATTGCGGGTATATTTAGCGTAACCGCAGATGATACATTACCCTTGTTGAAACCTTACCAGGCTTAAGTTAGGAATTACTGCAATATATTCTTTTTTCATATTTTGCATTTATCTCTCCAATAGCTCCGAATTCTTGGGTCTAATGAAGAAAGTCAGCAAGTCCCCTATGGTGATGGATGTACTGAACATCCCAGGAGTACAACGTTCTCTAGAGCGTCTCGCTGACTTGCTGGGCAAGATACAGAAGGCCCTCGGTGAATATCTGGAGAGGGAGAGAAGCAGCTTCCCGAGGTATGTAACCCCTTTTTTTTTCAGGATGTCAATTCATCAAATATCCTCTCCCACTCTGAGCGGAGCAAAAGGGCAAGTCAGACTTTTGCTGAGTGACACCTACCTGCTTTCTTTCATATGCCTCTGCGCCAGGGTCACGGTATACTCTTTCGAACCACCCACGGCTCTGCCAGGAAGTATATAATCCTTCGTAATTGTATTATCTCTTCAGCGACGCATTACCCTTTATCTTAAAAACGTGTTTAGATGCCCAACTCCGTTCTGGACGCATGTAAAGCGGGAGCAGTTACCTTTAGGGCGTTTTTCGACCTGTTTCTGTTTACTTTTGCAGTTTTAACTAATTGTCATAACTCTTTGAGACCAAGACGTACAAGATTTCTTGAAAATAGTTACACTCATGACATCTTTGGCACTGTAAAGGTTGCAAATATAAATGCATGAAAAATAGGGCCCACCTTCCAGTAGGGGGAATACGCAATGAAATGGACGCGTAGTGAAATGGACACTGAATGATGTTTTAGAATTTTAGCACGAACACATTCAAGGCAAGTAATGGTAGCCGCGAGCCGTCATTATTGTGGGTTTGTCTATGTTCATCAGTGTAGCTAATAACCAAACGACATGAATATTTTCGTGCAAAAATTCTAAGACATCAGTGAGTGTCCGTTTCACAACGCGTCCATTTCATTGCGTATTCCCCCTGTGCCTCTATTTCTCAGTTTTCATTACTATTCACACTTTTTGAGAGTCAAATACATCAAGCATTAACTAAATCCTAGGTTCTACTTTGTGGGAGACGAGGATCTTCTCGAGATCATCGGTAACAGCAAGAACATCGCGCGTCTACAGAAGCACTTCAAGAAGATGTTCGCTGGAGTCGCGGCTATAATTCTCAATGATGACAACACTATTATCAATGGTATTGCTTCCCGAGAGGGTGAAGAGGTAATGCACAAAACAAATAAATAATGAATATCAGTACCTTAGAAACTTAATACACAATTATAAGGAACAATTTTCATCATTCAAGCTTAGTAGAACTAGTGACTGTACCTCTTTATATAATATTTTTATGTCACCAGTATTATCTTCTGGCTCAACTAAACCTACCTCAGTTAATTGGTACATATTGTCCAAAAGTAGTTGATATTACTGCCCATTGTGTCACCCTTTGTAAAATATTTTTATATATTTATGTTCTGTAATCAGTGAAGTTATTGTTGCATAAATATTTTAAATAATTAATTGTACATAATAAAGAGTATTCTATTCTATTTTCGTAGCTCTGAACTAATTTTAAAAATACTGATCTACAATATCTGCTATTGTGACTTCTTGATGCAATGTTGCTAACTCAACATGCCCTAATTCTAGGTCTACTTCACATCTCCCGTTTCAACGATCGAGAATCCTAAGATCAACTCATGGCTATCAATGGTGGAGCGTGAGATGCGCGTGACCTTGGCGTGTCGGCTGAAGGATGCTGTTGGTGACGTCAAACAGTTCAAGGACGGGAATGTCGACCCTCAGAAATTTATTGATTGGTGTGATAAATACCAGGTAAGTTATGGCTACTATAACCCGACTCAAAAAGGCGGCCAAACAAAGCATAACATGCCATTTCACTCTCACAGTATAGCGAGAGACTGGGAAAACATGATTAACACCGCCATTTTACATTCGTTTATTTAATGGTACGGACAGGCTCTGTAGCGTAGCGGTAAAGAACGCGACCCAGCAAAAGGAGGCGCGGTTTCGATCCCGCACAGTGCAAATATTTGTATCCATGAATATGAATATTTGCACTGGTCTGGTCGTGCCTCCGAAAGCACGTTAAGCCTTTGGTCCCTGTTACCATACGAACAACTAATGGCAATCGTTACGTATTATTGGAGCCCTCAAAAGTCTGACAATTGCTCTAACTGTTATGCTTCGATATTGCCTTCGGGTTGTAAAGGTCAGACGGCAGTCGCCTCACGGAAAATATCGAAATATAGCTAAATCAGCAGTTTGACTGGTGAAGCTCCCAGAACCCAGACTCCAAAACTGAAAAGCTTCGTATGTGACTGGGATTAACGCTGAGATAATGATGATGAGTATAGCAAGTGACTGAGAAAACATGATGGGCACCTCCATTTTACATTAGTTTATTTAATGATACGGCTTTAAGATTCTGATGATTCAATACTATTTTTTAAGACATATCTTTTGAAATGTTACAGATAGACTCCCGATGCATATTAATCCTTACTATTCTTACAGGCACAAATCGTAGTGCTAGCCGCTCAGATCCTCTGGTCGGAGGACGTGGAAGCAGCCTTGGCAAGCGGTGGTGGAGAAGGACTGAAGAGAGTGTTGGCTCATGTGGAGAATATGTTGAATATACTTGCTGATTCCGTACTGCAAGAACAGCCGCCGCTGAGAAGGAAGAAACTAGAACATTTGGTAAGAACAATTGATTTAATATTTTATGTTGAATAGACTATTGAAATTCAATATTATAGTAAAAATAGGTCATAATTTATCATAATTTTTTATACCGTTTCCCACTTCTAACTTTTCCGTTGTTTCATTTCACCCTTCTCCCTAGACACCTATGTCCACTGACTTTTTGCTGACCAATTCTACTCTTTTCGTTATATAATTTTAGTGTCCAAAACTTGATATTTTTCTCTTTTCATATAAAATAGATCAACGAGTTCGTCCACAAGCGTACAGTGACTCGACGGCTGATCGCCTCTGATGTCAACAGCCCGCGCTCGTTCGAGTGGCTCTGTGAGATGCGATTCTACTTTGACCCCAGGAATAATGACGTAAGTAGTAAAAATATTTAGCCTTCATGGCTCATCTTCATCTAAGTTAACGACTGTACATTCTGAGCGAACAAACCTTAAATTCTGAGTGACCAAAGATTCACTTTTCCATTTATTGAGCGTTAATTCGTTCTTTCCGTAAAAGACAATGTAACGATAAGCGAACAAAGATGCTTCGCGGGCAGTTTTTGAAAATTTTAACTGCTCAGTGTAATCAATGTTCATCTAGCCTAGAATATAAGTGTGTTTTAAATAACCGTTGCTGCTACAAAACTTATAAAACATTATTTTATTTTCTACTTTTAGGTATTACAGCAGCTGACCATACACATGGCGAACGCCAAGTTCTTGTACGGTTTTGAATACCTCGGCGTGCAAGACCGCCTGGTACAGACTCCTTTAACAGATCGTTGCTACCTCACCATGACTCAAGCTCTAGAGGCCAGGCTTGGAGGATCACCTTTCGGTAAGTGATGTCACTGTTCTTTATTTTTTTGAATCAGCTTCTAACTAATCAGATGCGTTTGTGCCAGCAAATCTATACTTGGACAAAAACATCCAGTTCTCCCAGTTTCTGTAAACATGATGAACTTACGGCTGACGAATGAATGGCTAACGATACATTTTAAGTTACGCAACCGATTTTACCTGACCAGTGACTTGTAAAACCTGAGTTAAAGGGTTTTGACGTATTCGTTTCGTGTGTGTCTCTTATTTGTGATCTTGTCACATAAATTATAATAACATACGTTTCTGTCGATAAGTAAGTTACCGTATTTTTAGGTCCCGCCGGTACCGGTAAGACTGAGTCAGTGAAAGCTCTCGGCAACCAACTCGGTCGTTTCGTTTTGGTGTTCAACTGCGACGAGACTTTCGACTTCCAAGCTATGGGCCGTATCTTCGTCGGTCTTTGTCAGGTAAAAGAGACTTTAAAACTGTTCTAATAGAGATTATATTCCAATTCTTATAAAATGAACAATATTAATGTTGATTATAATAACTCAGGTGGGTGCCTGGGGTTGTTTCGACGAGTTCAATCGATTGGAAGAGAGAATGTTGTCTGCCGTGTCACAGCAAGTGCAAACCATTCAAGAGGCTCTCAAGAGTCACCAGGAAGGAGATAATACTGGTAAATATCTAGTAACAAACTATGGATATAAAAACTTTTTACTGAATATCAACATTTCGAGGGTTTCTACGATGGTGATACGTTCCAATTTTGAATGTTATACGAGAAGAACCATTCTTTTATTTCACACCTTGTTAATTCTTCCAGCCAAGTCGATTACAGTGGAGCTAGTCGGAAAGCAAGTCCGTGTGAGCCAAGACATGGCGATCTTCATAACAATGAACCCTGGATACGCGGGTCGTTCCAACTTGCCTGACAACTTGAAGAAGCTGTTCCGAAGCTTGGCCATGACCACGCCAGATAGGCAACTGATTGCTGAGGTGATGTTGTTCAGTCAAGGTTTCAGGACTGCTGAGAAACTGGCCTGCAAGATTGTGCCGTTCTTCAAGTAAGTTTAGATGTTTCTCTTGTTCGACTTTCAATCACTAGCCCCCTTGTTTTGTTTAGACGAGATTTATGTTCTTCACAAAGAATGTTCGCTTTGTACAGATACATTGCTATGGAATCCTTAAAAAAATGTTATAATAGAGCTGTTAATCCAGTTTCTATAGTCGTGTCTACTTTAGACTCACATCGCTGCCCAGGAATACCACTTTCAGGACAAGTGAAATAGCAGCGCTTTTCGCATAAAAAACGATACTAATATACATTTTTTTCGTCTTATAGACTGTGCGACGAACAGTTATCCAACCAATCGCATTATGACTTCGGTCTGCGAGCCCTCAAGTCAGTGCTCGTGTCTGCCGGTAATGTGAAACGTGACCGTATTCAGAAGATCAAGGTATGTAACAAATTAACGATTTACCATCATGACATCATTTTTCATGGCTTGTCAATCTGGGTGGCCAGTTTGCAATGGTGTGACAAGAATGAGTTCTGACTGAGAAACAAATATATCAACTTCAACTCTTGATCAATGGCCCCTACGCAATAGACACCAATAACACGTGTAACAAATTATAGAAATTCTAATTTTATTTCACAATAATGGCGGATACAGCCAATGACAGTCGAAAATGACGGCCGTGTGAACCGTCTACGAGGGAGGTTTGAGACAAAGTCATGATGTGGCCACTTTGCTGCAATATTTCAATGTTCTTTATGAGTTATTTACTGAACGCACTTTTTACTACATAAATCACGCGTTTTATTTTGTAAACGACACTATAAATAGTTTTAAAGTCCAATGAAAAATGATCGTGACACTCATCTTAGCTTTCCTGCTAAAACTCCCAACTAACATAATATCTACGTCTCATCGCGTCGGCAATACTGAATTGTCAATACATATTCCTCAATATTATCCAGCCGACAAGGTAGTAGCGACAGTGACTGCCTTTTGTGCGATGACAAAGTTCTTTTATGAAAATAACCAATAGAACAATGCACTGCGTTAATGCATCCTAAATACAATTTCATAAAACTCATAATGTCTTGTCACAACAATGCTCGCTTGGCCACTTTGTCACTGCCTCGACAGTGCAAGCTTGAAATCCAATGAAAAGGTCCTGAAATTTGATGGGTTCAGACTTTTGTGAAATAAAATTGTAACATGTTTTGTTTGTTTATGCCCGGAACAAACAGAAACTAGAAAACTCTTTTCATAATATGGTAAGCTAAAGAAAACAATATGGTAGTTGACTTTTTTTTAAACAAAATAACTGAAGTATTTATTTAAAAAAAAATTATACTAAATTACAAAAGATTACTAGTACCAGTTAGGGATATTCCGATACTAATAAATACGAATAGGTACTCGATACTCTTGATTCGATACCAAGTATTTATGGCATCGAATCAAACTTGCGATACCTACGGATGCATCAGACAGAATGAGACAGCAAAAGCTCGGTTACGGTACTCATGGCCTTTTTTCCAAAGCCGGTGCAACTGAAACAAGGGACAGATTGTTAAATACCTTGAACAGTTACGGTTTTTTAGGAAATGATAAACGATTTTATTTATAATAAAAGATTTTATCCTTCTCAATTTTGATTGAATTATTATCCTTCAACGTTCATAGTTTTCACGTTAATTACCTCAAAATAAATAATATCAGTAAGTAGAGTATTTGTTTAAGTAGTATCGAAAAAAGATTTGAGTACTATCGAAATGAGTAGGTAACGATAATTTGATGGTATCAGAATATCTCTAGTACCAGTTAATCAAGCGCTATACAGGATAAGTTGTTGAAGAAAATTTCACAGAAACATGATTCTAATTGTTTCCAAATTTGTTAATGCAGACATAATTATAAATCTTACTCTGTATACAATATCTGTTTCGCATGAAATATATGTTATGTAAATATTAAGAATGTTTTTATTATTTTATAACTGTTTAGTGCTTTCTACAGCTTTTTGTGACCTCAAACTGAAATTATTTGTATGTTTAAAAGTAGTCAACTGCCCTATTTCACTGTTGTGTGTCTCTATATTTTATCTCTACCTTCTTATGAATGAAACATAAATATTATATCCATATGCTTAAAAAAAAACTGTCAACTGCCTTATTACTTCAGAGTTTCCCAACCCGGTAATTGACAGCATGAAACACAAACAGGGTATCTGTCGGCAAAATATAGAAGATCCCTTTTATTACTTTAGATATATTTTAAAAGAAGTTTGTTGCGATATTCTTTTAGAGTTCATATAAAATAGTTGGGAAACTCTACTTACAACTAGTTCAATAACTTTTTTTTTTTTCTTAATTATGTTTGTACACACACTTTTACAAGTCAAGTTAACTTTCTCTTTGTTTATTATAGGAAAACCTAATCGAACGCGGTACGGAAGTGCCCGATGAGGCATCCATCGCCGAGTCTCTTCCCGAACAAGACATCCTGATTCAATCCGTGTGTGAGACTATGGTGCCCAAACTGGTGGCTGAAGATATACCGCTGCTGTTTTCATTGCTGAACGATGTGTTCCCTAATGTTGGGTATACTAGGGCTGAGATGACTGGTAAGCAGAAGTGCGATGTATTTGAAATACTTCTATTTAAACTACAAATAGAAAATGGAATATTTCTATTTTGCCAATCAATGTCTTTTAATAAAAAACATTTTTGTATTTAATTTGAAGTCGTTTCGAGATTTATTTAGTATTTTTATTATTCAATTCAAAGTGCAAAATACTTTGTGATTAAGTTTAAGCCAACATTACCAGTGAATAAAATGAAATGAAGGAATGATACTCGTATTGTCGAAATTAACCGATAGAGGAGCCATGCGCCCCATTTTGGGGTTCCGTAGTCAAGGAACCCTTATTGTTTCGCCAAGTCTGTCTATCCGCCCGCCCGCAGATCGGTCTCAGTGACCGTTAGCACAAAACCGTTTCCATGGCCATTTTATAAATAACTAATGATATTCACAAATGTAAACTACACAAGGCAGAACATCTGAATAATTTTGAAACCTAGTTTGTCAAGTTTAGTTGCGTATAAGAGAACAGGGATCTATGCAACAGAATAATAATATAAATGCAGGGATCATGCGTAACTTGGAACTAGAAGCCTTACAAAAGTTCTGTCACAAGTGTCCGATGCTGATTGCAAAGGCCTATGCCTTAAAGCCTTACAAAAGTTCTGTCACAAGTGTCCGATGCTGATTGCAAAGGCCTATGCCTTAATTTTTCCAAAGTACAGATTTCACTTTTCCAACAGGACTGAAGAACGAAATTCGAGCTGTATGCGCCGAAGAATTCTTGGTTTGTGGTGAAGGTGACGAACAAGGCTCCACCTGGATGGACAAGGTAATCAATTTTGCTACTTAAAACACTAATAATAATGGTAATTAAAGCCAAAAAATTAACTGGTCAAGGAATTAACTGTTAACATTCATTTCATTGACAGCACAGTCAATATGTCTGAACACAAAGTCCATTGTATATGCACTTCGATTAATTTATAATATAACTTTTAACTACAGTCATCTTAACCAAGAAGGTGATGGTGTGTCAAGATTTAATATAGAAAATTAATATTTTTAATAATTTATAAATTAATGTATCTCATGCAAACTTAAATCAACCATAACTATTTAACATTTTGCTTTATCCATTTTAATTAAATTGAGGCTGCTTTTTACATTAATTAATAGTAAAGATTTTTATTCCTTTTTTTTACCCGATTGCTCTAGATAGAGGGGTTATTGCTTTTATAACATTAGAACTTTGTTGTATGTAAGTAAGTAAAAAGCAGCCTCTCCATACCCATATTACTTATTATTCTACCATAATACGGTAGTACGTGAGTGTCAATGCATATGCGTTTCCATGCTAACCCGCTAATGGCACGTAGAGGCGCAGTGCATCGTCGCGCGCGCAACACAGCACGTGGATCGAGAAGGTCAGTGACCGAGCGGTGTGGGTGTGGTCTCTGTCTTTACATTGTTGTTCATGTGTGTGTTTTTTCTACATGGAGTTAGTAGTAAATGGAGTGCCTGTGTCTTTGATACCTACGTTTGTTCAACACATCCAACAAATATGAAATTATCACTCTTAACGTGTGTTAAATAACACCTAATTACCTTTTTTATACTGATTTAGATATACAAGAAATACGTACATATGACACTTTCTTCTGGTAATGACCATCATTTGCTGCTTGCGACGTTTGCTGACGTTGTATGGCACAAGTACTCCATCGGTTACCAACTCCATGGTTTTCCAGCTACCACTCACATTTATGACCACTTGTACTTCACTCTAAGCTTACACACACCACTCCACCTGATCAAACACGTCACTGTCTTGTTTTTCTTAGTTGTTTCTGTTTTGCAGCTCCGCTATGACTACAATTTTATTGATATTTCTTCATATTGACCATCAATACTCAACCTGGGTCCTATTATATCTCGATATGGGTACAAAATAAAGCCTGTTAGGTTTCTCATCAGTGATTTCATAAGATAATTGAAAAAATGCTGCCAAAGTAAAGCTATATTGCTGAAATTACGATATAAAGGCGTGTACGCATGTTCCAGTAATACAATAATACTTACTCATAAACAACGTTACTATTGATCGTTTTAATCCTTGAAATGGACCATTGTATTCATCATTATGAACAACTTCGAACAGCCGTGCAATCCGTATGGTGAACGAAGTCCATGATAGACTGGACATATTTTCGTGTTCTTTGAGTGAACTCGCAAGAGTTTTATTAAATACTGTTAGTTATATTTAAGAATTAGTGTATGTATATTAAAGTATTACTGGATAACTGCACTGTCGCATTAGGGTAAGACCTGTGTAGCTACCATGAGTTTACAATACGAGACTCGATCGTCGATATAGAGCGCGTTTGGCGCTCTCATTGGTTGAGAGTTCTCATAACCTTGAAGCGGGCCAATCGATGAGTCAAACGCGCTCGATATCTACGATCGAGTCTCGTAATGTAAACTCATGGTAGCTACACAGTAAGGACAGTTGCAAACTGATAAATTAATAAATAAATAAACTTTTACTATAAGACAAACCAGCAGGGTAATTAGGTAACACACTATCAGTAGCAATGGGTTTTATTTTGATACATTTCAACAACATTCATTGCGTTATTTACGATATTGAGCAGACACATTTTCGATCACATGGAGCAATGGATTAGCAATATGCTTCGAATTGATTCCAGCTGATAGCAATAGTGTGTTAAGTAATTAGGGGGCCGATCGTAAAAAAATAGTTTCTATAATAAAGCTATTCTGTGCGGCTCCCAGTGCTTTATGAAAATATTTTTGCATTTAATAGCACAATTGATGGGAAAGCTTCGAATCTAATTATCTAAGGAGCGAGACGAACGATGAGCGAGACAGTAATCATATTTTTAAATGCGTATTCGTCTTTGCTAAACCTATAACTTATTGAACACTCACTACTCAAATACAGTGAAACTTGGTTAAGTGGGACCTGGATAAGTGAGAAACCTCCGTAACTGGAACTCATGCTGAGGTCCCAACACTTTGGCACTGAATTACCTCTGTTAGTGGGACGGGGTAAGCCTCTATATCTGGGATATTCGATTTATCATCATAGTTAGGTAACAGCTCGCTGTCTCAGTTATAGAGGTCTATAACTGAGACAGCGAGTAAATTTTATATGCATAAACCTCTGTAACTGAGATAACATTGTTTGTTTACTGATTCATTTGTATGATTACCTTTAAGTACATATATGCATAAACCTCTGTAAATGAGACAGATATTTATTTATACCTGTATATCTGAGACACTGGGTAAGTGGAATACCTCTATAAGTGAAACGACATTGCAGGTCCCTTGATGTCTCACTTAACCAGGTTTCACTGTAATTGAAGGCTCTTTATAAATTCTAGAGCAACAACTTTGGGCTTAACTTCTCCATTGTTTTGTATCGCAATGTTCCTCTCTTTAAGCTCCCTACTTAAGCAAATTTTCGCCTTTAGTTATCGTCAATGGTTATTTGTTTCATTGAACCTTATCTGTCTAATTACAAAATGAGTTCAAACTTTAGACCTAACCTGAACCCACAAAATCTTTTTTTTTTTAATTTTGAACTTTATTTTGATAGATGTAAGCGCAAAATTTACAACTAGCGTTACACTCGTATTTAACGTCAGCTTTCGTACTATGAATTTTGAACTTCAGTCGAAATTTAAAAATTGTTTGATGGTTTATACATGGGTCTAAAGATAAACGTTTTTTTTTTTTTTATATAATGTTGCATAAAATTGAAATTGTCTTTATTATATATTCTATCTTACTTTTGTGCTAAAAATTTTTACCTACAAAGTAAACGATTCTAAAACCCACTGAAACAAGGGTTTTTGGATCTATGTTCTATTGTTTTTAACTGACTTTAGATAAATATGTACAGGTCCTTCAATTGTACCAAATCTGCAAATTGAACCATGGTCTCATGATGGTTGGCCCGTCTGGAAGCGGCAAGTCTACTGCGTGGCGCGTACTGTTGAAGGCTTTGGAGAGGTAAGACTCCTATGATCATGTGCACTATAATATCATAGGTTTCCTTTTTTTTTTGGCAAGGGAAATCATCAAATGACCTCTCCCGCTCTGGGCGGAGCGAAAGGGCGTGTCAGACTTTTACTGACTAAAACCCACCCATGTTTCTTCACTTGCCTGTGCGACGGCCAGGGCCACGGTTTCTATATCATAGGTATCTTGAACGAGTTTTGGAGAATTCTAATTTTATTAACAAAAGTGTCAGAAAAGGTATAGCTATGGTTCTTTCTCTAGATTATTCGATTTTTTATACTTTTGTTTTGTACAGATACGAAGGCGTGGAAGGTGTGGCTCATGTCATCGATCCGAAGGCGATGTCCAAGGAAACACTGTATGGTGTACTGGATCCCAACACCCGTGAATGGACCGACGGTCTTTTTACTCATATACTCAGGTACAGCTTGCATAGTTCGTATGAAATAAAATACAGGACATTACCCCAGTGCAGCTTAGTTTCAAAATTTAAATAAATCCTTGGCTTTTTTTTATATAATTGTAAACTAGTGCTTGCCCGCAATCCTGCCTGATTGCAAACAGTGATGCAATCGTTGATGGCAATCAACAATTGCATCACTGCTTACCAGCACGCTAGTTTTCTAAGAGCCTATTCACTCAAAAAACCTGAGTGAATGGGATGGAAGACGGCAGTGGAGTGAGGTGATGCAATTTTAAACCCAACAAAATGACCAACGCGGATACTACTTATCAAGCTAAACATTTCTAGTATTACCTGATCTCGCATTGTTATAGGATTTTCGTACAGTCAGAATTCAGCGTATACTGGTTAATATGTATAGCTTGATGTGTAGCCGTACGTATAACGCTACTCGATGCGCATCACCTCAGCTTCGCTGACTAGTGAACTTGTTACTAAGGTGCAACCCGCTTCATATTCAGAGCTACTATAAAGTTAGAATCGGCCTGTATTGGTTTTTATACATGGTAAGTGATGACACTACAAGGAGAGTGGTTGTTAATGTTGTTATGTAGCTCTCTAATGTTAATTTACCCACACGTACCTATGATAGGGTTACCACCTCTCGCTAAGTTTTCTCTGTACTTTCTCTATTTGCCTTGCAGTTCTTTGCATGAAACATAATCAAAACTATATAAAAACATTGCAGCGCTTCTTTAACGTTAAAGTTTTATTAATTAACATATTTTACTCACAAGGAAAATCATCGACAACGTCCGCGGTGAGATTAACAAGCGTCAATGGATCATATTCGACGGTGATGTGGACCCTGAATGGGTTGAGAACTTGAACTCAGTACTTGATGATAACAAGCTGCTTACTTTGCCCAACGGCGAGCGTTTGTCTCTGCCTCCTAATGTTCGGGTTATGTTTGAGGTAAGTGTTTTAGGTTTTTTTTTAATCGGTTGGAGTTGATTTCGAAATGGGCGGACGACAAAGTTACCATTCTGAATAAACCTGGATGTGGCTGGCACAAGATCGGGGGGATGGCAAATAAAAAGGGAGGTCTGAGCTTAGCAGTGTGAAATATGATGGATGATTACTAGAGATGTACCGACTAGTCGGTTAAGCCGACTATTCGGCCGCTTTTGTAGTCGGCGAATAGTCGGCGACTAGTCGGCAAAAAACGCCGACTAGTCGGCTTTTAACTTTGTATGTATTTCGCATTAATATGTACTATATCAGGGGAACTGAAATGAAATAAAACCTTAACTATTCATTACTAGCTTTCCGCACGCGGCTTCGCCCCCGCTGACTTCGGTTATATCACGCTTTTTGGAAATCTCGGGTATATCAATTTATTCCGGGATGAAAAGTATCCTATTGTTTAATCCGGACTTCTAACTTACTAACTTAGGTCCTTACATATGAAATTGGCGTTTTGTCGTAGGCACTGGCCACTTTGATCTCAAATATCTCCTCTTTGGTAATTGGTTTAGAACAAAGAGTATAATAATAATAGGGTAAGTTTAGAATTCCAAATTCAAATTTATACAGCTATTTACTCATCAATTTGTGTCTCGAAAACCGTATTCCTTTTGTTTCCTTTTTCTTTTGGTTTTTCTCCGCGACATTGAGTTTATAAAATGGAAAATTTAAAGTTTCGCGTTATTTACGAATATGAGTTCCACCGTGGCACCAGTGCTGCAGAAACGGGTCGAAGAATTAATTAGGTATGTGTATGGCAGTGGTGTCGCTATAGAAAGCACAGTGAGTTATAATACAAAACGCCAATTTCATATGTAAGGACCTAATATCTGTAACACCAACAAAACAAAATTAAGTATTACCTTCTTAAAATTGGTATTAATTAACAAACAAAAGAATATCTTCTTAAGTTAAATAAACATTTATTAATTGTTAATCAAATAAAAAGTAGGTATTTTATAATTACCAGCAGATTAAAAAATAAACATTCAATATTTTAAACACGAACTGTTTCTAGAAAAAGAAAAAAGAAACATAGGAACTTATATGATTAACCGGACACAACCCAAAACAAAATGTCATATTTTTATAATAAAACAACAAAATCTCTTTACTACGACTGTAAAGAGGCCGACTAGCCGACTAGTCGGCCTCTTTACAGCCGACTAGTCGGCTAGTCGGCTAGTCGGCCAAAGTAGTAGTCGGTACATCTCTAATGATTACCAATTTCAGGATAGATTTAACATTTAAAACATAGAGCCAAAACGATTTCTAACTTATCAGATCGAGAAAGATATCTCGGAGGGCAAAAGGTATGAACTATGTAGTGGTAGATACAAACGCCACGGAACGACGCTTCATACTGACTTCACATGGAGTCTACATCTCGCAAGCAGAGTTTACCGTGCAACTAGTCCACTCAGCACACTATCGACCTCCGGTCTCCGGAGAGGAGTGATGTAGCGGTATCTACAACCGCCACATGCGAACAACGCGTCATACTGACGTCACGCGAATTCTACATCTCGCAAGCAGAGTTTGCCGTGCAAATAGCATACATACAACTTCCCAACCTCTACTATTGAGCAAGTGCCCGCCAGGCATAACACATTCCCTGTTCATTCAACTTGTCATACAGGTAGAAGATTACTTTGTTTAAATAGGTTAAAACGTGTTTGTTGTATTTTAGGTACAAGATCTGAAGTACGCTACCCTCGCCACCGTCTCCCGTTGCGGTATGGTCTGGTTCTCACAGGATGTCCTTACAACAGAAATGATCTTCGAGAACTATCTTATGAGGTAATAACAAAATTATCACATCATTTAACTAAATACAAAGCCTTTCGAGATCGAATTAAATCTACGAGAGGGCAGTCACGTTTAGTGATTTGCAATAATTTCATTCTTCTATTTTAGATTGAGAAACATCCCTCTCGAAGATGGAGAAGAAGATTCGTTCAGCATCGTTATGGCCGCTCCTTCTGCCGGAGGCGATCAGAACGCTACAGAAAACATCTTATCTCCTGCTTTACAAGTAAGTTCAAGTCATTTAAAAGAAGTCATTCGGGCAATATATTAAGAAACAATATATTTCAACGCTTGAAGAATTTATTTGATTATTATTAACAGTCTTTACAAAACAACAAATCGTTATTTCATGCCGTTAAGTTAATACTGAAAACTTTAGTAAATGTTTCTTTCATAGACTCAACGAGACGTGGCCTCAATCCTGCAGCCTTTATTCTTCGGCGACGGCTTAGTAGTGAAGTGTCTCGAACGCGCCATCGGCCTGGACCATATTATGGATTTCACGCGCCACAGAGCGCTTTCATCGCTGCATTCTATGCTTAACCGTGGTGTGAGGTAAGTAAAGGCAGACGCAATATCAATAATGGCAATTGTCTGAATACAGCTATATCAGTTGAAAAGTTTTCTTTGTGGGTCACGAATATACTCCACAACTCTAATGCAATTTTAATAAATATGTAACTAAATTTAAAAGTTCCAATAGCTGTTTCTACTGCATAAAGATTGCGTAAACAAATTAGTATCAAAATTATTGCACAAAACGCGCTTTCTATAAATTTCTTTGTCTTCCAGGAATATCCTTGCCTACAACCGTCAACACCCTGACTTCCCGATCACAAACGAACAACTGGAAGCTTACGTGCCTAAATGGCTGGTATACTCCCTTCTATGGTCGTTTGCTGGTGATGCCAAACTCAAGGTAACAATAATCATTATTAATAAATTATACAATTAAGAAATCAATTTTAATACTTAGTTTTACAATGCTACGGCTTCATTGTCGCCATAAGGCGAACTAGACTCCGTGCGCTCGCGAGCTCAGCGAGACGTCGAGCGGTAAGGTTCAAGAGAGAGCACACGAAGTGAAATTCGCGTTATCGCAAGAATATAGTCCTAGCATGTTGGTTATCACCTATTCCAATGTGAAATGAAAATGTGATGGTTTTCTTTTAGGATCGCAATGAACTGGGAGACTTTATCAGATCAGCTAGCACAATGCAGCTGCCTAACTGTGGCGCCAATCAGCACATCATTGACTTTGAAGTAAGTAACAAGTCTGATTATTATGAAATTTGATGCAAACGATTTTTAACTCGCTTGTTATTTTAGCGACATTTTCTCTCGTATCGGCACGAGTTGTAGCCCAAAATAGTATATCGCGGTTTCTGACCGGCTGCATTTTAACTGATAGTACTCATTTAGCTAGCTATTGGTCTTAGCTATTTTAGCTTAACTGTGGAAATTCGTTTCTTGTTCCCAATACCATGTGAAAGATGGTGATAATGATATATGTATCCACAAATTATTTTACTTAACTTGTACATTGTATTTCAAATGTAACTGTGTCTACTAGGTGTGTATAACTGGAGAATGGGTGCCGTGGTCAGCAAAGGTGCCCCAGATTGAAGTGGAAACACATAAGGTGGCCGCACCAGATGTGGTTGTACCAACTCTTGATACGGTGCGTCATGAAGCACTGCTATATACTTGGTTGGCCGAGCACAAGCCTTTGGGTTCGTACATTTTATACTTGTAATAAAGATACCTAGATATATGTATTCCAATTGTATTGTTTGGTAATATCATGCTAAAGCAGTGGTAGCTCAGTGGTATCGGCCCCGACTTACGAGTCATGAGTCCGAACTCAGGCAAGCACGTCGTGTATTGGATTTCATTACGACTATTCTCAAAACATCGTGAGACACCTGCTTCTCTTAGAACCAAATATTCTAAACAGGTGACATCCACCAACCCGCTACGCACGCTTGATGAATTAAAGCCAGTAGGGCCCTTCACAGGCGTCTTTGTGAGAGGTACTCCTTCTCACAGAGAAGAGGAAAAGGCCTGTGCCTGTGCCTGGGCTTGTTTGAAACATTAAAAGTATCAAAGCCCATGTTATATCCGCGCATAATGGTCCACTGGAGGGACTGAGGGCGGAAACGAAACCCGTGACATAGAATAAAAAAAAATCAAAATTGTTTATTTCAAATTAACCATCACTTGGTACTTTTGAATAGTCAATGTCGGTCAGTCCAAGAAAAGTGAAGCTAAATTGCACGTTCCAAAGCGTAGATCTCTATGGAGAAGAACGTGCAAAATATTAATATATGGGTTACATTTCTTCGTTACATATTTATGTTGCTTCTATCATGTGAGCACAGAACAGCCCATATTATACTCCTGGAATTTCTCGTATGATAAAATAGCTCGCGCGAGTTAACTATGCACCTCGCTAGAATGCGAACCTCTTCCCCGCGCGGCACCCCGCATTCGCCGTAAGGACTCCGTAGCGTTAGCAACTTTGTTACAATTGTCTAAATACACTTTAAATCCCTTGTTTTTATTACTGTTTCTATGGAGCTTTTGCTTTGTTAACTTTTTTTTATTAAGTTTGTTTTTGATTTTTACATTTTCGACGCGTTAGTGAAGCCTGTTGGTTGCACGAACATTATATTTCAGTCCATATGTATCGATTTAATTGCAAAACGTCATGAGTAAAATGACCTAGTATTATGACGCTTTATCATCAAAACGACCCTTTATTAACAGTAAAAAAAAAGAAATTTATATTTTTTTAACATTATTCTCATTTTTTGCAAACGGTACCGTCCGAATGACGTAACAGAGCGAGGTGCAGAGTTAACTCGCGCAAGTTATACTATTTCAATTTTGTTCTGTTGAGCTGTAAGCCGTCCAAAGAATACAAATAGTAATTAACAATACATTCAACAGTACTCTGCGGTCCCCCTGGTTCTGGTAAGACAATGACCCTCTTCTCTGCACTCCGAGCTCTGCCAGACATGGAGGTAGTTGGCCTTAACTTCTCGTCTGCGACGACTCCTGAGTTACTCCTGAAGACCTTCGACCACTACTGCGAGTATAGAAAGACACCCAATGGAGTTGTTTTGGCTCCAGTACAGGTAAATTACTATGCGATTATGTCTCTTAATTCATTTTTTTTTTCGGTGTATATGCTAAGACAATCGAGATTCGACTTTATGTCCTACTTATAGAGTTTATTTTTGTTTGACTGTTGTGTTTACTTAGGCTTTTCGAAGAGAAAGGATTAGCCTCATTGTTTTTGCTACTGGCGGTGACAATCAAAATGCATCACCACCACCTGCTGTCAATTCAAATAAACAATTTCTATTATTTGATTGAAAGGTATCCATATTTGTTACAGCTCGGCAAATGGCTCGTACTGTTCTGTGATGAAATTAACTTGCCAGACATGGATCAATATGGTACACAGCGAGTCATCTCTTTCTTGCGACAACTACTGGAACATAAGGGCTTTTATAGAGCTAGCGGTAAGTTGAAACATTTGTTATATTAAAGTAGTATAGTTATTGAAACCCCATTTCTTTGATTTAGTCTTCGTCAGTTTTATGCTATCTAAATTTTATTTATATGAATATCAGGGTGTACTTTTGACGTACGTTTTATATGCAGTTATCAATTTTAAAGTAATTTTGATATCCCGACGCATTTTGAACATATAAATAAATAAAAAAACCTTTATAAATGGCCAGCCTTCACCACTTCCTTACGTTTGGGCTAGAATGAAGAAGCGCACCTCCTAATTATACTAATATGGCGCCTACTTCATCCAGATCACTCCTGGGTACATCTGGAACGCATCCAATTCGTGGGTGCTTGTAACCCGCCTACCGATCCAGGCCGTAAGCCGCTGTCACATCGGCTGCTACGTCACGTGCCCGTCATTTACGTCGACTACCCTGGAGAAACTTCACTTGAACAGGTAAATAAATATTTTATCTATACTAATATATAAAACTGAAGAATTTGTTTGTTTGAACGTGCTAATCTCAGGAACTACTGGTATGATTTGAAAAATATTTTTGCGTTGAATAGCCCATTAATCCAGGAAGGCTTTAAGCTATATAACAACACGCTACGACCACTAGGAGCGGAGCATAACTAACTCCACGCGAACGATGTCGCTGGCGGCCGCTAGTAAATATATAAAGCTGAAGAGTTTGTTTGTTTGAACGCGCTAATCTCAGGAACTACTGGTCCGATTTGGAAAATTCTTTTTGGGTTGGATAGCCCATTAAACCAGGAAGGCATTAGGCTAACAACGCTTATAAAATCACGCTGCGACAAATAGGAGCGGAGCATATAAAAAATATATCGAAACCTACGCGGGTGAAACCGCGCGGCGCAGCTAGTATTTTATAGTTGTTGTTGTCTTTTATCAACAAGAAAATTGTGTGAGAAAAGAGGTTGCATTCATATACTAGTTTACATGTTGAACTTCAGCTTGTTTATAGGCGACATTTATTCAAGTCAGAGGTGTTGTCTAAACTTGTAAATTATACGTAGCGTGTTTGTACATTTGATAATCACAAGAAAAGCGCGCATCGTTGGATAAAATTATTATGTTGTAATCTTAATTTAAAGATTTTTTAATTTGCCCTTACTTTGGTTTATATGCGGGTAAAATATTGCCAATGTTAATTTTTTAGCAACCACAACAGCACAAAAATATAGCTACAGTTAGAATAGCAGTTTAACCAGCAACACACTGATGCCTAAGTTAAATACTGCACGGTTAGCACGCGGTTAAGCTATTGACTGCTGCGCTGCGTGCCGTGGGTTCGATTCCCGCATGGAACAAATATTTGTAAGACCTACAAGTAGTTGTTCCGTTTCTGAATATGTGAGTCTGTAGTCTGTCTGTGTATGTGACTTGTATGTTTTTAAACGCACCCACGATACAGGAGAAATTCCTAGTGTGGGGCAACGTTTGTAAAAAAAGAAAAAAAAATAACTTGCTACATAATAATCATCATCATGCCAGCCACAGAAAGTCCACTGCTGGACATAGGCCTCCCCGTCGTCATCCGATCAGTGAATTGGTGGGTGTCCGACGCTGCGCTTGCCGATACGTGGTCGCCATTCAAGAGCCTTTCTGCTCCATCGGCCATCGGCTCTACATGCTATGTGCCTCGCCCACTGCCACTTCAAAGAACTAATCCGCTGGCCGATATCGGCAACTATCGTTATTCTACGAACTGAACTTTGCCTACAAACCCATCTTAATCTCCTCTACAGATTTACGGTACTTTCACTCGTGCAATGCTGCGCATGCAGCCAGCATTACGTGGCTACGCCGAGCCGCTAACGCAAGCTATGGTGAAGTTATACCTCGCTTCACAAGAGCGGTTCACGCAGGACATGCAGCCACATTACGTATACTCGCCCAGAGAGATGACCAGATGGGTGCGGGGTATCTGCGAGGCTATAAGGTAAAGTATTTATTTTATTAAAAACATTTAGTACGAACACTAAGCCAGATTATGGTGAAGCTGGCATCGCAAGAGTCATAAGATATGTGTCAACAGCTCCATAAGTTTTTCAATCGCGCATTTACTAAAATATACTCTCGGACTCCTAAATCGATCCCTGCATTTTTAAACTACTAATAAACCTCTCAACATTTTATTTTTGTAGTGAATTCAAATTCGGAATAGTTTAAAAAAATAATGTGTTGTATCCGCCAAGTTACATGTTTAAATCGCGCTTGAGTATTTAATAATTCTTTATTTCATTTTTAGGCCTCTAGATAACCTGAACGTAGAAGGCCTAGTAAGACTATGGGCTCACGAAGCCCTTCGTCTATTCCAAGATCGATTGGTTGACGACGCTGAAAGACAATGGACCGACGAGAACATCGACAACGTTGCTATGATGTTCTTCCCAGGTATTGAAAATTAAACTCTTATGTTCTTGACTTTAGGGCTGAATTTCATTTGCAAACTTTATTACTGTGGCATTAAGGTAGGGTTTTCTAATATGCAGTGGACGTTTTCAGGTATTAACAGAGAACAAGCGCTGGCTCGCCCTATTCTGTACAGTAACTGGCTCAGCAAAGACTATGTGCCAGTACTTAGAGATCAACTGAGAGAATACGTCAAGGCTAGGCTGAAGGTAAAGTAAAATAATATAACTTTTTGTTTAAAAACTTTTAAAGAATTACTTGCATAGTTAATTACATGTTTTATTTGATCTACTAGCTTTCCGCCCGCGGCTTCGCCCGCGTAAATTTCGGTGATATCGCGCTTTTTAGATTTCCCTCGGGAACATCAAATTTTTCCGGGATAAAAGGTAGCCTATGTCCTTTCTCAGGGTCTAAAGATTGTGTGCTTTCCGTCCGCGTCTTCGCCCGCGTGGAGTTCGGTTATATCGCGCTTTTTAGATTTCCCTCGGGAACATCAAATTTTTCCGGGATAAAAGGTAGCCTATGTTCTTTCTCACGGTCTATAGATTGTCTGTGCCAAATTCCATCAAAATCGGTTGAGAGGTATAAGCGGGAAAGCGTAACAGACATACAGACAGACAGAGTTACTTTCGCATTTATAATATTAGTATGGATAAAGTAAACACAGTGTGTCTCTGTCTTTAATACCTAGTACTTACCAAAATCTTTAAGGATACAAAAAATTATATCGTAAAGTTTTAATCACTCTGCAAAACAAGATTGTACAACAAATCATCATTTATTCCAGTGATCTGTTATGATAGATTTTTCTGCCTCACTTTATAACCCTGAATATTCATACTAGTTCTCTTCCCATCCATTCCCAAGAAGAAGAACGTTGAATATTGCTGGCTTGCGCCTATTATATTTTTAGACCTCACATACTAACTCGAACATACTAAATCCTAGTACAAGGCATATAACACAACAATAACTTAAATATATATATATATATATATAACTATTCATATGTGTATTTTCTTAATTGTAATTCTAGATAATAATTTATTATTATTCCATTCCAAGGTATTCTATGAAGAAGAACTCGATGTACCTCTGGTACTATTCGACGAGGTTTTAGACCACGTGCTACGTATTGATCGTATCTTCAGACAGCCTCAGGGACATTTACTGCTGATTGGTGTGTCGGGCGCCGGCAAGACTACCCTCAGTCGCTTCGTCGCCTGGATGAATGGACTTAGCATTTTCCAAATCAAGGTAAAAGCATGTTAAGTAGAACATAAACTCGTAAGTTAATAATATGTGAAGAATCTTGAGGACAAATTGAAATCGACACAATTTTGTTTTTTTTTTTTTTTTTAACGTTACGTTTTATGATTCGATGGAGCCAAAAAACATGACTCATGCGGCATTACCCCGTTTCCATTTAAGGCTTGTGCAGGAGAGAGCGCGGAACGAGCGACAAAGAGGCACAATCCGCCTCCGCGTTCGGCAGCGTTCGACATCTGTCTCTCTCCTACTTTAGTGAGCGATGCGTCCACGTGGACAGCTGCTATACAATAATACATTAATTTACATGTTTTCATCAAGTGGTGTCAATTGTTTAACGATAATTGCAGCGATATGGGTTGGAAAAATGCAACCATTCCATCAGTATTTTTTTATGACGTTGTCACATTCAACTATCGTCAGTGAACTGACTTTACAGACACCGATTTTTTTTTAATTAGGGTTCACACTATAACAGTAATCTTCCTTTTTAAAGGTGCACAACAAATACACGGGCGCTGATTTCGACGAAGACCTTCGTTCAGTGCTCCGTCGTGCGGGCTGTCGCGATGAGAAGGTGGCCTTCATTCTGGACGAGTCCAATGTACTCGACAGCGGCTTCCTCGAGAGAATGAATACTCTTCTTGCTAATGGAGAGGTAAGTTTTGGTCCAGGAACTACATATGGATTGTGGAATGGAATTAATTAGATATCGAGGTTTAGTCTATTACTACTAGGTATTTTATGTCTTGTGATCCATCTATCATTGGGTGATTCACTGTCGTAATCATTGTTCTCCAAAGTCTAAGCATTTCATTTAAAATAAACCATTTACAGGTATTTTTGATTTTTCAAGAGTCGAGTCGAAAGCGTAGTAGAAGAACGGGAAAGAAACGAACGGACACTACTTTCAATTAAAAAATCTTTTCTAGATAATTAAGATAAAATAATTGATATGATATTTCGAAAATTTGCTTATCTAATTCTGTTTCTTTAGGTTCCCGGTCTATTTGAAGGTGATGAATTTGCTGCTCTTATGACTCAGTGCAAAGAAGGTGCCCAAAGGGAAGGCTTAATGTTGGATTCTAACGACGAATTATACAAATGGTAAGTTGAAATAACAATACCATAATATAAGTATTTTTTTTTTTTTTTTTTTTATGGGACAAAACCCGCCACACTGTTCCCAACCCACTGCAACTCCTGAAAGCCAGAATCAACAGTGGAGACCGGCAGAAAAACGCCGAGCAATGAAGCCCGACGAGTCCCGGAGAAACGTTTCAACTGTCTTGGGTCCCGCAACGAAATTAATCAGAAAAGAATAGCGGAGGAGTAAGAAAAAAGATATTTTTTCCACTTCTCTCCATAATAAGCAGGAGACAGAACAGAACTAGGCCAATCGGCACAAAGGGACATTATTGCAACTGGGAGAAGCCCAGATTGCCAAGCACCACGGAATAACATTTGATCAAGCTAATGGGTCCTAAGTAGGTATTTGCTGTTACAATTGATTCCAATAATAGGTATGGCAAAAGCGCCTGAACGCACGGAAATTAGTTCTAGTTTCAACAAGGTCCGTATAATAAACAACTCCGGATGTAACTTGTACACTATCAAACATAATATTGCGTTCATTCTGCCAAAGAATACACTCCCACAAGATGTGATGTGCGGACTGTTCAAATTCACAGTTCGATGTAGAACACTGACACAAAGGCGAAGGAACAAGTTTAAAAGAATACAGTTTACTTTTAAAGTTGCCATGACCTGTGAGAAATTGGGCAACGCAGTGGTCAACCTCCAGCCATGTCTTAGCCAGCCGATCGCCAACGGATGGAAAGAACAGATGGAGGTGCCGGCCCTTGATGGAATTATCCCACCTACTTTGCCATTCGGATAAGAGGTCCTCCCAGACGTCAGTCTGAGGTTTAAATAATCTAGAAATTCTATTGAGGTCGCGTTGTGTAACAAAGTTAGTGTCCATGGCCTCCCCCCTCGCGGAGTAGTACATTGAAGCACGTCGCTGTACTTCAAGATCGACTGGAAGTACACCTGCCAGAACGGGTAAGGCTTCAGTACTGACTGTTCTATACGCCTTGCATAAAAATATCAATGCCAAACGTTGGCTTTGAAGCAGTTTACGTCGCGCCGCCCCTATGCTGGCCCTATCGGCCCAAACAGGTGCACCGTAGCACATACATCCTAAGTAGGTAGCTCCATATATAGTTTTTAAAGTTAGGAATGATAGACCCCAAGTTGCTTTGGATATTCTAGTTAGGGCATAAAAGTTCCTTTTAGCTTTTTCGCCAACTATTTTATATGTTCGATAAATGAAAAATTCCTTTCTAAGACCACACCAAGGTAGCATACGGATTGCTGTTTTTTAACGGGAACGTTATTAAATTTAATAGTAGGCAATGATTTAAGATTACCTTTTAGTAGAAGTTGATAGGTTTTATGCGGCGCAAACGCTAGGCGGTTACGATCACCCCACTGAGATATTAGATTTAGGCAAGTATGGGCCAAGTTCTCAAGTCCGGCTCGGGTACTTGACTGAATGAGCAGTAGGCCATCGTCCGCGTAACCAGTAAGTGAACAGCCGCAAGGAAGCGGGATCGCGAGAAAATCATCAAAACCCAAATTCCATAAATAAGGACCGACAACTGAACCTGAGGACATCCCATGGTTAGTGCTTTAGTACTAGAAAAATGACCGAGCTTAAGTACCGCGGAACCGTTTATAAAGTACGAGTAAACGAGATTATATATGTTTCTATAGCAACCGCGGTTTTTTAATTTTAACAACAGCATAGGCCACCAAGCGTTATCAAAAGCCCCAGAAATATCCAAAAAGATACCAATCACGTACTTGTGTTCCGACTGGTTAACGGTTCTTCTGACAGAAAGCGCCGCGTCGACTGTTGATTTACCGATGGTGAAGCCATATTGATTACTATGAAATTTTGGACCGTTCGGTAGTAAACGTGGAACGATGAGGCGCTCAAGAAGTTTCCCCAAAGATGGTAGAAGCGTGATAGGCCGATATGACTTCGGATCATCCGGTGGTTTATCACCACACTTTGGTATTATTCGTATGAAACCGCGTCGCCATTTACGAGGAAAAACGCCTTCAGCAATGCATCGGTTATATACAGTTAAGATGGCATCACCCGCTGTTTTACACGCTTCTTTAATCATCCTATTAGATATTTTATCTTCCCCTGATGATTTGTTGACCGGTAGTTTTCTAACAATATTTATAAATTCGTCATTAGATGGTACGTCTGACATTGGTGATTCAGGTGGCACAGGAGCCCACGCTCGAATCTGTTGGTGGTAGTCGCTATCGTTAGCCGGTGAATCATCAGGGATAAGTGTATTAATTGGTACTTTTGTTGTTTCCTCTATGCCCGTGGTATGCCTATCATTGACCTTAATGTTTTGAACGTATGCAAGGTCGACCGATCTGTTAGCTTTAAATTCGTGATATAAGGGAGACCACGGACCCTCCCTGTCAAGTTTGTCAACGATTTTCCGCAACAAGTTACCCTTAGATTTTTCCACCGATGCTTTGTAGCGTGACTTGGCAACTCGGAAAGCATTTAAAGCGGACGTAAGAAGATCTCCAGTAATCTTTCGGCTCTTGAGTTTATTTAACTGTCTACGCGCTCTGCGATATCTTTTGCGCTGTTCAACTAAATAATCACTCCACCAGTCACATCTACGAATATTGGTCATAGATCCACGACCAATGGCGATATCAGCACAGTAGGTAAAGGTTTCTGACATAATGTCAGCACTTTCTTCGGCTGACAGCCCGTCCCGAGTGAACTCCTTGGCGTGACACGCAAAAAGCGAGCCAAAAAATTCCCAGTTCACGCCTTTACATCTATATCTGAAATTACCAGGAATATGAGACGGACCCTGAATATAACCAGGAACAAATTCGTACACGATCAGGCGATGATCACTACAAGACGCGTCCGGTGGGACACGCCACCTATCCAAACGTACGTCGGCACTAGAAAGTGTGACGTCAATACAAGATTCGCCTATTTGGCTGCAAAAAGTAGGTGGTGCATCGGGGGTATTATGAATCGATAGGTTCATCTCAGCAATGAAATCCTCAACAGCGCAGCGTCGTTCGGTATCGGTTGCCCGAACCTTGCCATACCACAGAGACGATGACGCGTTGACATCCGCGCCAACGATCACTTTGCAGCCGGCGAGTGACCGCAAGACATGACGGAGATTATGTATATGAGGAGTAACAGGATCTGAATATTGAAAGTAACAGCTTACAACGAATACTTTAAAAGAAGCTGATGAGACTTCAGCAACCGCACAGTGTGGCGTCATGAGGTCACGTATAGACGTTACCGTAAAGTTAGAAGACCGCGCAACATAAATTCCGGCTCGCGCCCTACAATCCAGCTGCACTACCCTGTGACGTAAACTTGAGTTTTGATATTGTTCTTGAATGAGTACAAGGTCTAAGTTGTAGTCAATAATTAATTTATCTAACTCTGATGTCGCCACCTTATCGTTGTGAAGGTTTAATTGCCTTATGCTTAGACTATCCATCTTAATTAGTAATTAGTATGTAGGATAAGTTGTTCGAGTTTTAATTTATAGGTACCGCACTGTTCAGACCCGCAGCGATGGTCAAAAGGTTTTTAAAACGTTTACACGCCGCGCAAACCGGGGTAAAATTTAAATCGTCCTTATGCGGACAAACATTGGTTTCGTGGGCCTCAGAACATATAGCGCAGGTTGGTGATTTATTAGCGCAATGCTTTTTCACGTGACCGAATTGCTGACAATACGCGCAACGAACTACCTCGATATCATCAACAAAACGGCACGTGGCCCAGTCAATAAATAACTTATCTTTGGTAGACACAAGATGTTTGTTCAAAGCAACGTAAGCTTGACCTTTTGCAAATAAGTTTCTACTTAAATCTACAACTGCTGGGTCTAAAGTTGTGACCTGTAATTTATGCACCGTCACTGCCCAGCATAAAATTAAGGGAAACATTCGTCGCTCAATCTTGCCTTTTCCACGTAAAGCATTAAATTCTGTAGCACAAGGCTGGATCCAGACTCCAATACCAGGTAGGTTCCCTGTTATACTTGTGTTATCGAGCTCCACAAATACCGCTGGTAGTTTTCCTGGCCAACTGCTTTCTGCGTAGTGCTGGCCAATCTATTCGTCGATATATAATATAATACCCATAGCACCGTTAACCAGCCCATGGTTAGCATTGATGTTCCGTCTTAGCATGGCTCGAGAGCTTATACCTAACTTGAGTTGGTTTGGTATACTACCTGATTTATTGGGATCTTCAGGTATGTATTCCTCTCGTGGTTTTTGACCATATGTTTTAGGATCAAATGAGATGTCTACAGCACAAACATTGTATACTTTTGTGAGCTTTTCTAACTTTTCTGTCATGGTCGCGTTACATACATATTAATGTAGCAGATTTTTTTCTTTCCATTTATAATTTAATAGAAATTGCCATTCTGCAGTACTGGCCATTTCAAATAAAAAAAAACCTGTTTGGCTAATAATTCTAATTTCAAATTTATTTTATCTTGCTTTTTTGTTTATTTCAACATGGAGCTCTTTTTTCCAAAAGTATTCGTTTGTTTATTGAATAGTGGTACATTTCTATCACATTTCAATCTTTTTCGTCATTATGGATACTTTAAAAATTCGAGTAATTATGGAATATAAGTACCGTTATGCTAACAAAACGGCACAAGCGGCACGCAACATCTACGACTTTTACGGAGCTAACACTACAAACCAACGCAGCACTTGTTATTGGTTTGCTTACTGCCGTTCTGGGAATTTCGACTTTAAAAATGAACCCCGCGGTCGTCTGAAGACTTTTGGTCGACAATGACGAATTGAAGACGATTGTGGAAACTGATGATACACAATCTAAGGCTGATATAGCAACAGCTTTCGACAAAACAAACAAAAAATACAAACTATATTGGACCATATGTGTTCAATTGGCAAGATATAATATCTTGCCAAATGGGTGCCCCACGAACTCAATGATCGCCAGCGCGAAGTACGCGAGACGTGCCTGGCAGTGCTCAACAGACAAATAAATGAAGGAACTTTGAGAAACATTGTTACCTGCTATTAAAAATGGTTTCTGTTTGCTAACCACAAGCGCTTAGCAAGTTGATTAGATCCTGGTTCAGCACCTAAACAATGCCCCAAACGAAATGTTACCCCTAGAAAAGCGATGGTCCCTGTTTGGTGGTCTAACCGGTGTGATTCATCACATCTTCTTACCAAACGGGATTAGCATTACTGCAGATGTGTACTGTGAAGAACTGAACACAATGATGGAGAAACTGGCACATCTCCAACCAGTATTGGTCAATCACTCCTCTCCGCTGCTCCTGCACGACAACACGCGACCTCATACCGCACAACAGACAGTCTTCAAGTTCCAATAAAAGGTTGATGGGGTTGGAGGCTCTTCATCATCCGCCCTACTCACCAGACCTTTCGCCTACAGACTACTACTTTTTCCAGAATTTGAATAGATTTTTTTTTAAATTAAATTATAAACTAGCGCTTGACCGCCATCCCGCCTGATGGTAAGCAGTGACGCAGTCGTTGATGGTAAAGTGCACTATTAGTTTATTAAGAGCCTATTCACTCTAGCCTTCAAGACACTCAAATTGTAGTCCGACGGAAACACTGCCGCTGGCAAACTGATGCAGTAATTCGATGTACGCGGTATAAAAGAGGAGGCGAAACGCTTCATCCGGATCGTAGTGGTGTTAACAACGTAAGGGTGGAAACTTGCCGTACGACGGGTTGTCCGATGGTGGAACGGAGATGGGGGAATTAAATCATGCAATTCCCTCGCACACTCTCCAAAATGCATCCTATAGAAGACCGAAAGGCTGGCTACTCTACGCCTGTGCTCTAGGCTTTGGAGACCGTCTCGAGTTAAGTCAGGGTTACCAAACAGCCTCTTCGCCCGCCTCTCCACTGAATCCAAAGTGGCAAGGTGACACTTAGCAGCATTAGCCCAAATGTGGCTGCAGTACTCCACACGAACCGACCTTTACTTTGTACAACATTAAAAGCTGCCCTGGTGTGAAGTACCGCCGGATCCTTGCGATAACGCCAAGTTTCTTGGCAGCCACCTTGGCTTTGGACTCAATGAACCGCCCAAAGTTTAGGATGGAGGAAATCTCAACTCCCAAAAGCTGAAGGCGGTCGGTACAGTCCAAGGATACATTTTGAAAAGTAGGAGCCAAGGTGAATGGGCTCCTTTTGGGGGTGAAAAGACACGCCTGTGTTTTGGCGGTATTGAATGCTACAAGTTTGGCTTTGCCCCATTCGGAGACTGCCACTTGCCTCTCGTCCAGCTGGTTTCTTTAAGAATCAATAAACTGCCACTGTGTTGGCAGAAATACATTGATTGCATGGGTAATTACTTCAATTAATACAAAAGATTTTTTTTCCCTATTAAACGGCAATTTTATATTTAAAGACTTTTTATATAAAATATATTTAGAATCAATATATTTATTATAATCAGTGATTAAAATCCTTAATTTTGATACCCAACTCGATATGCTTGGCAGAAAAAAACATGTAATTCTTTTTTTTTGTTCCATTTAATACTAAGTTATATACATATTTAGAATCAGTGTTTAAAATCCTTCATTTTGATATCCCACTCGATATGCTTGGTAGAAATTTATTTCTTTATATCTCACAATATGGCGTCATACATCCGCCATTTTGGATTTTTTTAAATGTCACCTATCTAGTAGCAGTTGGGCAATTAAATCAAATCTAACGATACCTCAAATGTGAAAATCCGTTCAGCGGTTCTGGAGATACTAGGTAATAAAGAATAATACATACAAGATAGGAGCTTGAACATAACCCTCCTGGCAGTCGGGTAAAAAGGAAGGCATAATAAAGACGCACAATATACGAATATTGCGAAAACAATATAAATCTTGTTGTTCTCTGTAATATACAAAATTAAATAACCTTCCGATATTATATTTGTTCGTGGAACATCGGAATTTAATCAAGCACGCAAATAAAAGGCTCTAAGCTGTTAAAAGAATAATGTAGACTGGATCCTATTAATTTATATTTTCGAGCACGGTACTAGAATGAATGAAAACGTAATATAATAATTTCAGTCAGTAAGTTTGCTCGTTGAATTTAAAATTAATATCCCTAGGATTCAGCGAAGTGAATCTCGGCGTGAAAATTTGTACCCTCTTGATAATTTTATATGATCTGCATATTTTGATGGACTAAGAATTATTACATGCAGTTTTGTTGAGTTCGATAGGCAATAAGGTGTTCATGTATTTCTTTGTTTATATATAAAACTGATTGATTGTTATATGCTGATTTTTGTTACGTTGGTGATTGTTATTTTATGGGTTTCACCAACATGGTATCATGAACAGCCGGACGGATAATAATACGACGGAAAGAATAAAAGGGATACCTATGCCAGGTATCTCTTTTCTTCTAGAAATGTATGGCCATAATGGGCAAAACTTATGTGAGGCTGGTGCCTCACACAGGTTTTGCCCATTATGACATCAATGTCATCCGCCCATCTCCCCAAGCCAACCTTATCATATATTGTCATGAATAATGTTGTAAGCCTCTTTAATATAAAATAAATTTTATGCAATTTCTTACCCTCACTCGTATCTTAATGTTAATCGACGCACAATAACAAATAAAAATTGCAGTTACTATTCCAAATATTTTTTGCCACTCAAAAAGTCGTTTAACAAACCAGTCACCAAAAAATCTCAATTTCTAAAACGCGAAAACCCGCTGGGCTATTCATAACAATAATCCCGTCTAGTGTGTCACCATTCACTGTAAATATAAAAGTCACGGACAGAGAGAGAGGCTCGAATTATGGTCGCTGTGATATGCGTCCGTAAAACATTACGTGTTTACTCGTAGTTGGTATAACGTGGTGTTATACAGTTACCAGTGCCTAGTTAAGTTTTATGACACACAAAATTTTACTCCTAGTGAATAGTTAATTGCCAAGTGCGATAACCAAAATTTGAGTTGAGCTGCATTTGTGGCCGTAAGGTACCTTAGGTACGGATAAAATATTATTATGGAATTTTACTCGCGAAGACACTTAACACATAATATCATATCTTCTTTATGTTTTTACCGAGCATCATACCTTCAACAATTTTTTTATATTTTTTTTTTAAATAATATTTTTGGTCCCACTGAAAATTCTGATTATATTCCTTAAATTCTCTTACATCATCATCATCGCAGCCTAAAGATGTTGACTGCTGAACATAAGCCTCCCCCAAGCACTGCTACTTCGACTGGTTCTATGCTTTTTGCTTCTAACGGGTTCTTGAGGCCTTCGCAAGTTCTTCGATCCACCTTGGGTGAAGCCTTTCAATGCTACGTCTTCTGGTATGCAGTCGCCACTACAGAATGTTCGGCTACACCGGGCATCTATTCAGCGAACAATGTGACCTACCCTACTTATTGCCACTTTAGTTTTGAAAATTCTTCGAGCTTTGTTGATATATCAAGGTGAAGAACCCAAAGAATTGCCAAAGGGTAAAGAGAATTGACCACCATTGATCCAAATAAATGGTCAATTCTTTTCATCCCTTACCATCTGCTGCCAACGGATAAGGAACGAGTCCAAATGTTCACGCCAATGTTTCTGAAGCGAGCCTCAGTGACGACGCCCATCTTTAGCTCTAGTGAGCAATTAATTCCTGCGATTATTCGATCGCAAATCAAGAGTACGGACTGTTTATCTTGATTGTAAATCCGAATAACAATTTGCTTACGAGTGCGACCCCTTTGTTGAACAAAAATAATCTTGGCTAGTGGCTCACTATTTTATGTAACAATAAACGTCACAGGCAGAGGGTAAGGCGCAAAATATTACCGCAACATAGTGATATGCGATCAGAAGCCGCCTTTGTTAACGATCTAGCAACGAATTTTGTTTCGCCCGCTTCCCGAGTAATGCTGACATTGAGGATATAATGACGCCTGTTTTAGAAAATCGTGCATTTCCAAGCCTGGAAGTGCGTTTATATCGCGGACATATGTTTGCCACGAGTTGATTTATAGGATGATATTATATGTAAATCTATGCATTTTTTAACTAAAGTATTCACTAGCTTTTACTCGTGACTTCATCTGTTCATCGCTATGCATACGCTATCGCTTCGCGAATTTAGACGCTTTCTTTCTTTTTTACTCTGCTCCGAAGGCTCCAAGCGACTTGTTAACTGCTCAAGACTTGGGCCAAAATATTGTTCGAAGTCGGACTGGGCTTCAGCTTAGTTTTTTTTTTTATTTTTTTTTTTAATAGTTATAAACTAGTGCTTGACTGCAATCCCGCCTGATGGTAAGCAGTGATGCAATCGTTGATGGTAAAGCGCACTAGCTTATTAAGCCTATTCACTCAAAAAACTGAGTGAATAGGAAGGAAGACGGCAGTTGAGCGAGGTGATGCAATGTTTAACCCAACAACACGACCAACGATGCTGCGCAAGAGGATGATCTGGAGACCCTCCACGACCAAACTCCCGACACAACAACATTAGGCACATCGTACCCGGCACACATCGCAACACAACTGCTCAGACCCGTCCACCGTACGGCTTCACCAGACATCATGCCGGAACACGACGAATCGCTTGGCAGCATGACTTTGTCTGGTGGGTGGTAACTTATGCCGGCGGCTGATGTTGTTGCCTACGGTTGACTGATCAGAAGTTTGTATGAGGAGCCTACAGAATACATGGTCATCTTAGCCTACGGTAGTATAGTCAGGTACATTTTGTTCATAGATATGATTCATGACATGGTAATTATACGGCAATTATTATTAAAAAGGCAACAGGCACATGTAACGTGTATGAGTTTTTGTTAAATTGTGAGAATGACATATGAGTGATGGACATAATATAAAAGGAAAATAACAGTAAAATAGGACGGAACACTTAAAGCTACGAATAATTGAACAAGCGCTTCAACAGTAATAAAAGGCAAAAGAGGAACACGGGTGAGTTTATTTAGTAAGTCTGACACATCCCTTCGCTCCGCCCAGAGTGGATTAGATTATTTCCAATCCAATATAAAAAGGGGTAGGTGGGCAATTAGTAACAATCAAAGTTCATTACAGGATAAGTTCATTGAACTTATTTTAAATGTAGTAAATCACTACCTATTCTAGATCTTACGTGGCTGAACTAGGAAATCCTGTGTTTCAGGCGAGAGGAACTTTAAAACAATCAAAGGTGTTTAATAAATAAAATTGATCTGTGAATGTCGTAATGTATGTATAAATCAAATCAAATCAAATCATTTATTTCAAATAAACCAGTTACAGGCACTTTTGAATTGTCAGAAGGTCGGTCAGTCAATAAGATGAAGCTAGTCGCCCATTCCAAAGAGTAGGTACCTATGGAGAAGAACGGGCAAGAAACTCCATGGACACTCTTTTAAATTTTAAGCTATTGTTACAAATATTTGATTACATCATTCATGTTGAAATCAACTGCGTGAGAACGATGCAGAAATATATTGTACGCTGAGAGCGTCCATTATGGAAAACATACAAAAATCAATTCAGAAATTAAAATACGCCGTGGCAGCTAAGAGATGACCAGTCCCCTCCGACGGCGTCCGTATATACGTAATGTATGTAAACCTTGGCTCCTACTTTTCAGAATGTATCCTTGGAGTGCACCAACCGCCTTCAGCTTTTGGGGGTAGAGATTTCCTCGAACCTTAACTTTGGGCGGTTCATTGAGTCCAAGGCCAGGGTGGCTGCTAGAAAACTTGGCGTTATCGCAAAGGTCCGGCGGTACTTCACACCGGGGCAGCTTCTAATGTTGTACAAAGCACAGGTCCGCTCGTGTGTGGAGTACAGCAGCCACATTTGGGCTGGTGCTGCGAAATGTCACCTGGATACTTTGGATTCAGTGGAGAGGCGTGCGAAGAGGCTGATTGGCGACCCAGACTTAACTCGAAACGGTCTCCAAAGCCTGGAGCACAGGCGTAGAGTAGCCAGCCTTTCGGTTTTCTATAGGTTACATTCTGGTGAGTGTGCAAGGGAATTGCATGATTTAATTCCCCCATCACCGTTCCACCATCGGACGACCCGTCGTACGGCGAGTTTCCACCCTTACGTTGTTGATACCACTGCGACCCGGACGAAGCGTTTCGCTTTCTCTTTTATACCGCGTACATCGAGGGACTGGAACAATTTGCCAGCGACGGTGTTTCCGTCACATTACAATTTGAGTGTCTTCAAGGCTAGAGTTAATAGGTTCTTAATAAACTAGCGCGCTTTACCATCAATGATCGCATCACTGCTTACCATCAGGCGGGATTGCGGTCAAGCGCTTGTTTATAACTTATAAAAAAAAAAAAAAAAAAAAATTCATGACATGGTAATTATACGGCAATTATTATTAAAAAGGCAACAGGCACATGTAACGTGTATGAGTTTTTGTTAAATTGTGAGAATGACATATGAGTGATGGACATAATATAAAAGGAAAATAACAGTAAAATAGGACGGAACACTTAAAGCTACGAATAATTGAACAAGCGCTTCAACAGTAATAAAAGGCAAAAGAGGAACACGGGTGAGTTTATTTAGTAAGTCTGACACATCCCTTCGCTCCGCCCAGAGTGGATTAGATTATTTCCAATCCAATATAAAAAGGGGTAGGTGGGCAATTAGTAACAATCAAAGTTCATTACAGGATAAGTTCATTGAACTTATTTTAAATGTAGTAAATCACTACCTATTCTAGATCTTACGTGGCTGAACTAGGAAATCCTGTGTTTCAGGCGAGAGGAACTTTAAAACAATCAAAGGTGTTTAATAAATAAAATTGATCTGTGAATGTCGTAATGTATGTATAAATCAAATCAAATCAAATCATTTATTTCAAATAAACCAGTTACAGGCACTTTTGAATTGTCAGAAGGTCGGTCAGTCAATAAGATGAAGCTAGTCGCCCATTCCAAAGAGTAGGTACCTATGGAGAAGAACGGGCAAGAAACTCCATGGACACTCTTTTAAATTATTAAGCTATTGTTAAAATATTTGATTACATCATTCATGTTGAATTCAACCGCGTGAGAACGATGCAGAAATATATTGTACGCTGAGAGCGTCCATTATGGAAAACATACAAAAATCAATTCAGAAATTAAAATACGCCGTGGCAGCTAAGAGATGACCAGTCCCCCTCCGACGGCGTCCGTATATACGTAATGTATGTAAAGAAAGTCCCGTCCGACCCAAAAGGATAATAAAGGTTAGGTGAACACATGACCAAATAAAATATGAAATTTTACATAATCATCATTGTATGAAAACTAATTAATTTTGAAATAATCTTTTTTTTCCACGGATTAAAATTTGATATGTTTTTAAAAAGTGACAACACCATTTTGGACAATATTATTATGAGTGATGCGACCAGTGCGACCACGTGCCGCGTGCCCTGTACCCCTTCACCCGCGCAAGTATGCCTAACGTGTTGCCTACCGCACATGTAATAAGTTACCTCGGTTTTTCGAAATAACATTTCTGTTTTTAGGGGGATTTTTTAAGTTTATCCCGGCTTTGTAGGCATTATTAGAATCAGTTAACGATACCTAACAATACCATCACGGATCGGACAGGGTTTTCTTTACATATTGTATACATATGTTCACTTCAGCACAATTAATTAATTCTCTATCATAGTATAACCTATGTGAATAGTACACTCTAAAGGTTGTCTGTGAAAGATCGCTCTTAGCGATAAGACCGCCCATTGTGTCCCTTTGTAACATCTTTATATTAATGTTCTATAATTTATTTGGAGTACATAATAAACAGTTTTATATTCTATTCTTTGAACAGCATCTTACAATTTTCTTTTATAATTTGCACCAACTCTTTGAGTAAAAAATAAAATAAACTTTTGGCTTTAGCGTTTCGTTTATGATAGCGCAAAACAATTTGCAACCAATAGCGTTCACCATCTATCAAAAGAGAATCTGCCAACTACGATTGTCCACTAACTGACGCAATCGAATTTCATGAAAGTAAATAAAAATCTATGGTTCGAAATTCGTAAAAGGACAACTAAAATAAATGCATATTGACCGATCTACACCAGGTGTGTGTGTAACAGTCACGGAGTACGCTCTGATTGTGTAAAGCCAAAAAATTTACGGCATAAAACTCTTTATAGATATAACACTTCATACATAATTATCGGGATCGATGTTTAGTTTATACAAAGTTAAGAGTATTACTGGCACCATATACACTGATATTACATTACAGACATTACTATACATTGACAGCCTCCGTGGCGTAGCGGGAGCGGACGCGGCCGCTGCGCAAGGTGGCGCGGGTTCGATTCCCGATGTATGAATATGAATATTTGCACTGGTTTGGTCGTACCTCGGAAAGCACGTTAAGCCGTTGATCCCGGTTGCCATACAAACATCTAGTGGCAGTCGTTACGGGTTGTTGGAGCGCTCAAAAGTCCAACAATTGCTCTAATTGCAATGCTTCGATATCGCCTTCGGGTTGTGGAGGTCAGACGGCAGTCGCTTCACGGAAAATGTCGAAGTTTAGCCATATCAGCAGTTGGACTGGTAAAGCGGACCCCAGACTCCAACGCTGAAAAAGCTGTGGATGCGACTGGGATTAACGCTGAGATGATGATGAATGATTAAAAAGGTAGTGATTAGCGCAACTCGTTAACGTATATTATAACATAACAATACGTTTTTAACCTTTCTCTTCCTTCCTCACTGCTGGACAAAGGCACCCTAATGGAATAAAAGCCTTGGGGGACCCCAAGGTTTTCATTCCATTGGGGTGCGTATGAGTGTGCGGGTTTGATTCCAGGTGAGGCGAGTACTGATTTAACTTTTCTAAGTATATATTGGACACCAATGACTCATTATAAGGTGAAGGAAAACAACTTGAGGAAACCTGGACTTTAAGTCTGAAATCGCCAACCCGCATTGAGCAAGCGTGGTGATTACGCTCAATCCTTCTCTGTATGAAAGGAGACCTGTGCCCAGCAGTGTGACAATAAAAAGGTTGATGATGATGAATAAGAGTCCGATAATAAAAAATAATTTATTACTCTCATTTTAATCACAGAACTCACTGCCACTGTACAAAACTAATCCACGATCTAAAACTTGTAAGTTCTAAACGTTACCACCATGCCACTACTGCTTTATCTATATATTATTTATTATATGCCTTTTCCCAGCTATGTAGAATGCCGCTAAAAACGAATGTTTTGCAAGGAAGGACTGCCGATAGGCAGTGCGATATGCTTTACATACATAAAATTGCACGCTTCTATAAAGCAAAACATGTATGTATGTTCCAGTTTTACGCAAATAAATGATAATATTATTTCCTTTATTCATCTTTTTTTCTCCTTTAATTACATTTTTAAATATATAGATTTAAAAAATACATACACATTTAAAAATATTAAAAAATAGTGTTCCACCGATGACGGGAGCAGGGTCCAAGCTACCGGTGGTTAGGGCTCCAGAGACAGGAACCTCCTCACGATGCGGGCCGTATCGAGGAGTACTGCCTTTTGAATCAGGCCTTTGATTCAACTGCCTAACGAGAGCCTAAATAGATGTTGGTCGAGGCTCTTGGCTATCAAACCATTGGCCGATACGACAATCGGCACAATGACAGCCGAGTTCATATTATTATTATTATTAATGTCAAATGATTATAATAATATAATCATTTAATTCGAGTAACACTGACTCATATACAATTAATACACACATAGTCACATTACACATAAGTACAACAGTTAAATCAAGAATATCAATACATTAAAAAATATTACAATATAAAATCAAAAAATTATTAAACAAAAAAGACAATTATAATAAAAATTGAGTCACATCAGCCAACCACATGCCGCTTACAGCAGTGGGAGATGATGGAACAATCAAACCTAACCGCAAGCGCGGCCAACAAGCTGTTTGCGCTCCCCCGCACTCGCCGCACCAGCGACGCACTCCTCTTGCGCATAGTGGCGTGGAAGCAATCCACGCGCGCTTCCGCAAACATAGCCGACGCACTGCAATAGCGGGGGAGCGCCAACAACATCCTGAAGGCGTTATTAAACTGAACACGAAGGGCGCCGTAAGACCGTTGCGTATAGTCAGTCCACAAGCTGCACGTGTATAGTGTAGTGCAGTAGGCTCTAAAAAGCGTTATTTTTACATCATTAGAGCACCGAGCAAACCTGCGGATAACCATGTTCGCTCTGACCGACAGCGCCCTCCGTTCCCGCTCAATATCTGCATCATCCCTCAAGGTAGAAGTCACGAAATGCCCCAAGTATTTAAAACTCTCCACCCTTTCCAAGGGAGAGCCAATCAACTTTATTGGTGGCATTTCTAAAACTTTCCGCGGCCCATCCTGAAACACCATGCACTTACTTTTCCCCACATTATATAGCAGTCCGTTAGCGACTGCATATTCCTCACACACACTCAACAGCTTTCTGAGTCCACAGACAGAGGCGCTCAGCAGCACCATATCGTCCGCGTAGCTGATGTTATTAAAACAGACGTCGTCAATGTGACAACCGATATGCCGCTCACTGAGCGCCTCAATCAATCGATTCATATACAGGTTAAAAATGGAAGGAGAGCTCAACCCCCCCTGCCTTACCCCACATTCCAACCTATAAGGGTCCGACAACGTGCCCGCCCACTTCACATTGTTTACCTGGTTACCGTACCAATATTTAAAAATGTTAATTAACTCCCACGGTAACTGAGATGACCTCATCTTCTCCCACAAGATGTCATATGAGACCAGGTCAAAAGCTTTGGACAGGTCAAGGAAGCACGCGTACACAGAAGTTTTTCTTTGGGTATAGTATCTGACAGCACTCTTAAAACACAATATTGCGGTTTCTGTAGATAGTCCCGGACGAAACCCGAATTGGTTGTCGTGTAACTTAATGTATTTATTTAATTGTGTATTAAGGATGCTGTCAAACACTTTTGCAACTATGGTAGCTAGAGAAATCGGTCTGTGGTTAGATACATTTGACAAGTCCCCTGCTTTGTTTTTTACCACAGGCAGTACAATAGTTTTCAACATGTCAGCAGGCAAGTATGAGTGCGAAATACAAAAGTTGTAGAACATAGCCAACACCCTGAATATATGAGGTCCAGCATGCTGTATATGCTCCACTCCTAATCCGTCATGACCAGGAGACTTCCCATTGGACATCAATTTTACCGCCATTGACACGTCCCTAGCTGAGATTTTAGTATCAACATACTTCCCACTCACACCCCCCACCCCCTCCGGTGACGAGGATGATCCTAAAGGTGACCTTACAATAAAACTATTTCTAAATGTGTTGGCTATACCCTTCAAATCACTCGTCCCGTCAACAGTCACAGGAAGACCAGGGCGTATTCTGGACCGGTTAGTACTTTTCCAGAACCCATAAAACCCATTTAAGTGTCATTTTCCAACAATATAACATAAACATTACTGTCACTATTTTATATTTACTTCAAAAATAAATACCTCAATATCAGGCACTGCTTACTGGATACATGTATATAGGAGACAGTCACGTAACCCTTCTATCATGATGAAATCACAGCCAGCAGGATGTTCAGTGACCGAGCATGGACAATATACCACACACAATGGGCCGGAGTGGCTCTTGATGCGACACTAAGCTGTGTTATCAGACAGGTTTATATGGCTTGGAAAAACTATATTTTGGAGGGACGAGATCGTTAGTTGTAAAGTGTGTAGTTTCAGAGTGAATTGAGATATACCTACTGTTTTGTTAGGATCAGTGAGCTGATTTAAACCTTAATTAAGGATAGAATCAAAACAAAAACAACAATCTATCAAATACCTCATCCATTGCTTTCCATTGAGCGTTATTGAGGTCAAGAACTGGCCCAATCATTAATAAAAATTCCATTAGGAGTGAGCTGGTTCATGCAATTAAAATTCCGAAAAATAAAATAAGAATTGGTTTTTGACTGGTGATCTGTGTGCGTAAAATTGAGACCTAACATTATGCTAAAATTTTCCTTCGTTATGTTACATATAAGTGGATGGATAAGAAAGTGACAATATGTAAAGATTATTCCAAACCTTAAAAAATGATGATGATGATGATGATGTTTCGACCGATTTCGACCACGGCGACCACTTCGACTCCTAGCCGATGATTTGGCGCTCATGCGCCCGAAGATGGCTTAAGTAGCCTATCTTGGCGGCGAAACTTCGTGCACACTGAAGGCACGTAAGCACGCCGTCGACGTAGTTATACGTGATGGCAGCAGGTGGGCGGGCCTTTAATTGGTCACGTTTGGCATCGAGGTCAGCGCTTGCGCTGCTCCTCAAACTCGCGAACTTGTCCGTACACCATTCTGCGCCATTCTGACCGTTTTGCTGCTAAACGCTCCCATTCACAGGGTTCTATATTGCACCTCTTCATGTGCCGTTTTAAGACATCCTTGAACCGGAGGAGTTGTCCGCCATGCTTTCGCTTGCCCTCCTCCAGCTCAGAGAAGAAGATGCGCTTCGCCACCCTTTCGTCTGCCATACGTGATACGTGCCCGCACCACCGAAGCTGCCGACGCATTAAATAAGCCTCAATGCCACCAACATTGGCTCGTCGCAGGACTTCGGTATTCCGCACTCTGTCAGACCATTTGATCTTCATAATGGATCGGAGGCATTTAAGGTGAAAACGATCTTGGGAAAAAATATCTCTATCATGTAGCAAAATATTTCGCCTTCGCCCCCATATTTCGCCAGATATTGGCGCCGATTCTGTTGTTCACAAACTAAACTAATTTTAAGTTATTTGCATCTTTTTCTTTCCATTTCGTTGAGAAAAGGACAAAAGATAAAATGTCAGCTTAGACCTGTCAAATTACGACGTGCGCTCCTGGCGTAAACTGGCGTATTTTAGTGGCCATGTTTATAATCGCGTCTAAACTGTCTATGGAGTAGTTTAATTTGATAGGATTAAATTAAAATGTTATCTTCTATCCTTTTCTTAACGAATTAATTAAAAAAATTAGTTTAGTTTCATCATTCACATAATCTAAATGCCTATTTACAAAACTAAAATACGGGCAAAACTATTCACGCATCAAATTCGGGAAACCTCGCTCAACAGTCAACGGTAGTATACAGTTGTTGATGAGCTGCATTAAACTAGATACTAACTAGCTAATATTAACTAGTTTTCACCACGGCATAAGGTATTCTGAGGAATAATATTTACTATTTATTTTTAAACTCAAATCGGAGCACATACAAACGCAGTTGACCTACTTCGCGATACTTTCCAATTAAACCTAAAACTCCGTATGTCTCGTATATTGGACGCAAGCAATGGTACTGTTACGATTGCCAAATGCACCCTAAAATGCATAAATAACCAAAATACTTCAAAATTAGCAATAAAGCTCTCTACGTCACAAAAGTGCTTAATCAGCACTTTCGTCACGAGTACATCATTCAGTCAGTCTGCGTTCAATCTTTATCGCGAGCACATCTCTTAGACGTACCAGTTCATCCTGTCTGTATCTAAGTGCTAAATATAGTGTTTTAATTAAAAACGTTTTTTTAAAACCTCTCCGACGTTTTCCCGTCTAACAATTGGTGGCAGCGCAAAAGGATTTTAAAAATCTGGAAAACGCCTCAGACATTCAGTGTGCAAATCATAGTGCCGAACCAGACTCATTCTATATCCACATCTTATCTATCTATTCTAAATCCCATAAAATCCAACTCTTACCCGCGTGTGTACTTCCTGTGAAATATCGCGAGTTCAGAGTGCAAACCCAGTTCCAGTGTTCCTGACAATAATTCAGGTACTTACACCGTCCCTGAAATCAGGTGATCATGTTCCTGTCTCTTCTCGTCACTGCAGCTGCAATCCTGTAAGTGAAATCAACATAATAACTCGAAATCCAGTGCAGTGCCGTGTGTTCAAAATCATAAATAAAATATAATCCAGTGCAAAGTTACAGTGAGACTTAGTGATAAAATCCGTAGTCAAAACATCCGAGCTTCTACGAAGTGGCCCGCTTATCAGCTCGACTCGACGCATTCTTAGCATACTTTGTAACCGTTGTACTTTATTATTTTGTATTCTATTTTTTATTAGCTTTATTTCGTTTTATTTTCCGGCCTATATGCCAACCGAAAAATCTGAATCAAGGGCAGAGCTCGTTACTCTGTCAGAAAAAATGGAATCAAGTATTCTTTTCAAGTTTATTAAACCCTTTGACGGGTCTCGAGAGAAACTTCAATCATTTCTCAACAACTGCGAAAATGCAAACAAACTTACTTCAACAACTCAAAAACCTATTTTATTAAATTATATTCTAAGCCGACTCGAAGGAAAAGCCGAGTCAGCAGCATCCATAAAGGATTTTAACGAGTGGGAACAAGTAAAGTCCTTTTTACAATCCCAATTTGGGGAAACGAAACATTACGCACATCTATTATCCGAATTACAGGAACTCCAACAGCAGCCAGATGAATCTGTAAGTCAATATTCTCTCAAAATTGAGTCTTGCCTAGCCAAATTAATTACCGAAATCACATTTTCCAATAAAAAGAGAACCGAGTTAGTCGGAAAAATATCGGCTATGGAGGAACTAGCCCTCCACTCATTTTCAATGGGGCTTTCACCCAAAATTTGTAATTTAATTCGCATGAAAAATCCTTCCACCTTGAATGAAGCCATTAACTTTGCTATCTCGGAGGAGAAAATACAGGCCCTACTATCAAAGAGAAGGAATTTAAACCGTCCTCCGCAAAAACTGAATACTACTCAAAATCGCTCTAAATCTAATACAACTCATAATTCAGGTAAACCCCAGTCTTCTCCACCTATATGCCGATATTGCAAGTTTGAGGGCCATACCATTGAAAATTGCAAAAAACGCCAATATAATAATAATAAAAAATACAAATCCAGTCAAAATGACGATTCCACTCCACGACAAAGTAATACACAAAACCATGTCAACCACGTCGATTACGACAACGAACCCCCAGGTTCTGTAAGCGATGAAAATCATTTAAACGAGTAGTGGGCTCACGACGGTGTCACGTGGGGCCCAGCCCTCAAATTCTAAATCCGCCTTCGCACTTAATAGACACCCATTCTAAATCCTCTGTATCCGCTGTACCCAATAAGTCAGCTTATTCTAAATCCTCTGTATCCGCTGTACCTAAAGAGTCAGCATATTCTAAATCCTCTGTATCCGCTGCACCTAAACAGTCAGCTTATTCTAAATCCTCTGTATCCGCTGCACCTAAAGAGTCAGCTTATTCTAAATCCTCTGTATCCGCTGCACCTAAACAGTCAGCTTATTCTAAATCCTCTGTATCCGCTGTACCCAAGAAGTCAGCTTGTTCTAAATCCTCTGTATCCGCTGTACCTAAAGAGTCAGCCTATTCTAAATCCTCTGTATCAGCTGTACCTAAAGAGTCAGCCTATTCGAAATCCTCTGTATCCGCCGTATCCAAGGAGTCAGCCTATTCTAAATCTTCTGTATCCGCTGTACCTAATTCTTCTAAATTTACTGATCCTACTCTGAATCCAATTGCGGGTTGTTCAACTCCTGAAACACAAAAAAGTATTATTTACGAAATTACTTCTAATTCTACGAAAAGATACGTACCTCATGTTACCCTTAAAACTCAGTTAAGTAACCGTAGTTTAAATTTAGTCGACACCGGATCCGCTGTGAGCTTGTTAAAAAGAAACTCAATCAAATCAATGCCCGTGCTTCAAAACAAAATCATTCAACTCAAAGGTATTCACAACACTAACGAAACCATACCCACCTCAGGTCATTTCCAATTGGAATTATTTCCAAATTCTGATATTGCATATCGTTTCCACGTAGTCGAAAATATCGATTTAAATTATGACGGCATAATTGGAACTGACCTCCTGAATGATTTAGACGGTATTATTGACTATAATACTGACACATTACAAATTAGTAATATCATAACAAAATTAGAATACTGCCAACCCGTATATAAAATCGCACCCCGTACTGAAACTATTATAGAATGTACTGTTAATAATCCTGAGCATCGACAAGGACTTATCCTCGATCAACATATCTCCGAATCCTTGTTGATAGCTAACTGCATCGTTACAGTTAAGGATAACAACCGAATAAATATATCGGTTGTCAACACCTCTGAAAAACAAGTCACAATCAACTCTGATCTAAAATTAGAAATACAACCCTTCGAGGTGAACTCTTTCCAAATCCAACCAAACTCTGATTCTTCTAAATCTTCCACAATCAGAAAAGAAGAAGTCCTAAACATGTTACGGGCTAATCATCTTAACGACGAAGAAAAGTCGTGCTTATTCGATATCTGTTCTCAATACTCTGACATTTTCCATTTACCCGACGATAAATTGTCGACCACCGATCTCTTAAAACACGAAATAAAAACGTCCCCCTCGGAACCTATCAATGTCAAATCATACAGGTTTCCCGAGGTTCACAAAAAAGAAGTTGAAACGCAAATCTCTAAAATGTTGTCCCAGGACATCATTCAACCCTCTGTTTCCCCTTGGTCATTCCCAGTTTGGGTCGTCCCTAAGAAAACAGATTCCTCTGGCCAGAAAAAATGGCGCATTGTCATTGACTATAGGAAACTGAATGACATCACAATCGGCGAAAGTTATCCTATCCCTCAAATCAACGAAATACTAGACCAATTAGGGCAAAGTAAATACTTTTCCACCCTCGATTTATGCTCAGGTTTTCACCAAATATGCGTTGATAGGAACGACATTCCTAAAACTGCGTTCACTGTTCCTCAAGGGCATTTTGAATTCAAACGCATGCCGTTTGGACTAAAAAATGCACCCGCTACGTTTCAACGGCTTATGAATACCGCTCTCGCCGGACTTCAAGGCATTCATTGTTACGTCTATCTTGACGATGTAGTAATATATTCACACGATCTCTCATCACATTGCGATAAATTGTTAAAAGTTTTCGATAGACTACGCAAATATAACCTTAAACTACAACCCGACAAGTGCGAATTCTTGCGCAAAGAAGTCGGTTACCTTGGTCACATCATTAGTGACAAAGGAGTATGCCCAAATCCTGAAAAGGTCAAGGCCGTGTCTCAGTTTCCAATTCCTAAATGTCCCAAGGACGTTAAATCATTCCTAGGTCTAGTATCCTATTATCGCCGTTTCATCCCTGATTTTTCTAAAACCGCTAAACCTCTCACTACATTACTAAAAAAGGATGTCCCTTTCTCTTGGTTGAATGAACAACAAATAGCTTTCGAAGAACTAAAAGGAAAACTAATTTCCGCTCCTATACTTATATATCCCGATTTTTCCGAGCCTTTTGTGCTTACCTGCGATGCATCAAATTATGCAATATCAGCCATTCTATCTCAAGGGGAAATTGGAAAGGATCGCCCAATCGCTTACTCATCAAGAACGTTGAATAAAGCGGAGACCAATTACTCCACCACAGAAAAAGAATGTCTAGCCATAGTATTTGGTACCAAAATGTTTAGGCCATATCTATATGGACATAAATTCACTATAGTAACAGATCATAGACCATTAAAATGGTTATTCAACTGCAAAGATCCTGGATCCCGACTAGTTAGATGGCGCTTAAAACTAGAAGAATTTGACTACAAAATCGAGTACAAAAAAGGTAAAATCAATAGCAACGCTGATGCGTTGTCTCGATTCCCCGTAAACCCTGTTCAAAATAAAGATGATAATTCTATTCCTTCTACGTCTAGGCGGAATGACGAAAATCAATCGCCTAATTTTAGTCCTATAACTCTAGAAGATCTCGATATACAATTACCTTCTATACCTCTGGATTCTGACGAAGTTCCGTCGGTAGAGTTGTTAGACAATGACGACTCCTTCACAGATATTCTTGGTCCTGAAAATAGAGATGACTTACCTGAAAATCCAAACCTTCCAAATCCTACGGTTGATAATAATGCTGAGGAGCATCTATCACTAACTTCTAGTTCCAGTGAAAACTATTCCAAATTCCTGAAAACAATGTCCGGAAAACAGTTTAATAGCAATACTAAAATTATAGAACATAATGAAAATATTTTCAAAAGTATTTGTAAACATATAGTTCTACCTACTTCTATTGACCTTGATACGGCTAACCCTTATATAGAGGAAATTTTAGGTGAAATTGAAAATTCCTCAGATCTCCTGGGTAAAGAAAGGTCGTTGTTTACTTGCCTACCCTTTGAACACAAATCTAAAACCTTCTATTTCCTATTTACAAAAGTCTACCATTTCGATAGTTGCTCTTACGAAGACATCTATAAAAGTCTAATAAACCTAAAACATCAAATACTCTCGACATCAAGGGAGGAAATCATACATTTAGCTATTACTAATTTCCGTAACCCTTTCGATAAACATGACTGGCCAAAAATATATAATATGTTCTCCTATATCTTTAATAACTCGAATGTATCTATTGACATCTATCATAATTCACTAATATTTCCAACTCCATCTGAAATAAAGAAAATCCTTAAGGAAAATCACGATATCCCTATCGCCGGACATTTAGGTACGGCTCGTATGCTAAATAGAATAAAAGAAAGATATCATTGGAAAAACATGCGATCAGACATTGAATTATATATAAAAAATTGTTCGCAATGCCAATCGAATAAAGCCCTAAGGCAAACTAACCGCTCACCCATGCAGATAACTACTACTTCCACGAAACCCTTTGAGCGTCTTAGCATGGATCTCGTAGGTCCTCTTCCAGAGGCGGGCCTAACAAGACTTAAGTTCATCTTAACTATGCAAGATGACCTTACTAAATTTTCCTTTGCATATCCCATTGCAAATGCTACTTCAGAGGACACATGCGAGTGCCTCGTCCATTTCATTTCCTTATTTGGAATTCCAAAAATGATCCTTACAGATCAAGGAACCAATTTTACTGCAGATATGTTCAAGAAAACCTGCGAATTCTTAAAGATTAAGCAAATCTGGTCATCCCCTTATCATCCCAAAACTCAAGGTGCGCTTGAGCGCAGCCATTCTACACTCAAAGAATACCTTAAGTCTTACGTCAATGAAAACCATACAGACTGGCATAGATACGTATATACCGCAATGCTTGCCTATAACACGTCAGTCCATGCTTCTACAAATTTTACCCCATACGAACTACTCTTCGGCCATAAAGCCTTCATCCCTGATTCTGTTTACGAATTACATTCCCAATCGACTTATCCCGAATACATTAAATTCCTACACCATCGATTAAAACTCTCAAGGGAAAAAGCCCTTCAAAATATTCAAAAATCAAAAGAAAAGTCGAAGGAATATTATGATAACCACTCTCGTCCCGTACAATACAAAGTAGGGGATTACGTATACCTAAAGAATCACGTAAGATTGCGAAAAGCCTTATCACCCGTATGGAAAGGTCCATATAAAGTGGTCAAAATTAACGGCCGCAACACTTTAACTCTATTAATTAATAGACGACATGTCACCCATCACTATGATGAGGTAAAACTAGCTCCTAGGTCTTATACATAAATCTTTATTTTAAATAGTAGTATATAAGCATAGTAATTAATAATATTACACTAATACTAGTTCTATTTCCTTCCAGTAATCCCTCAACGGGTCAAGAATTCGTCAAACCCCTGACGAATAGTTCTGGGATTTACTTCGATCCCATAGGATCCCTGAGTTTAGTCGATAGTTATCTTAGTGTAGTAATTCCTTTAGAAATCTCATTTATTGACCCACATATTATTAATTTACATCATATACTTTATAATTCAAAATCACTATGCGAAAAAAGCAAAGCTCTTGATTATGTAGAATGCGATAATCTTTTTCTACCTCTGGTAACTCGTTTCCAAGATATTAAACGCGATAACGAGGCAATCTCTTATCTCATATCTCATCAAGTAAAAAGATCCGCACTCCTGGGTGTTATTGGAACCTTGTCCAAAAAACTATTTGGAACTATGGATGAAGAAGATGCCATCCGCTATAATAACGCCATTCAGGAAATTCAAGCTGATACCAGCAAAATAGCATCAATGCTTAAAGAAAATATTCTCGTTACTACTTCCACCCTTAAAACTTATAACAACACATTAAACTCCATAAAATCCAATGAACATGAATTAAACGTCGCCATCGACGCTTTATACGATGACATTAAAAACCTAACCTATATTTCTAAAGAATTAGGAATACGATCCCGTATTTTAGAATTAACGTCTATGATAGAAAACAGCCTTCTAACTTTATCATTCAAGGTCGAGGATATAGTGAACTCAGTTATGTTTGGTAGATCAAACATTCTATATCCATCTATTCTTTCACCAATAGAACTTTATACTCAATTAGTGAATAACTACAGATTCATCTCGAACTCTAGACAGTTACCTGTTCTCCTAAGTCTAGAAAATATACATATTATTCTAAATATATCTACTATATCTAGTTATTATAGCAAGGACCAAATAGTGTTTGTCCTTGAAATACCTTTGATTAAACCTCAACATTTCACATTGTATCATAATTTACCTTGTCCAGTGCCGTACGAGATTGACAATCCTGTATCTTATTCAACTATTATTCCATCCTCTAAATACGTTGGAATAACTAAAGACAAATCAACATATTGTAAACTTGACGAATTAAGAAATTGTAAAATCGTAAACAGTGATCACTATCTCTGTAACACGAGTATATCCTATTCTGTCGCCGCAACTCCTTGCTGTGAAACAGAAATAATTAGTAAAGTACTAACCTCGATTCCAGAAATATGTAAAACTAAATTTTTTCATGGTCAAGTTAGTATCTGGCAGCCTCTTCTAAATAACAAATGGTTATATGTAATGTCGGAAAAATCTAAATTAAGTATTGAATGTAATAATGTAAATCAATTAACTGAATTAGATATAAGTGGTAGTGGCATATTATACCTACCCAAGGGTTGTATGGTATACTGTAAAGATACGCAATTAGTTTCTCGAGACAATGTTAATGTCCTATTAAAACCTGTAAAAACAAATTTAAACATAATTAACGATTCATGCTGTAATAGATTAAGTTTTGATAATATTGTACCTAGTTTACCTTCTATTTCCTTGAAAAATGTAAACCTAGACTCTGTCGCTTATAATCCTGAAATGTTAAAAAACTTAGATAAAATCATTGAAAAACCAGAAAAGCCTCATATTGTCCAATATGGCGATTATTATTCCGCTATAATTATTGTAACTTTAATTTTAATAACTCTGTATCTTCTGTACAAAATCTGTAAAACTGGTGCGTTTAGGAAACTATATCGCTTTAACAGAAACACTAACGATTCCAAACCAATTGACGAAGAAATTAATATTCCCCAAATTATACCAGCTCCCGCCCTTCGAATTGGGTAACCCTAATATATTTTTATCTTCCCGTAAACTTCACCTTAAAACGTGTAGTTCACTCTAAATCGGGGGGCTGTTACGATTGCCAAATGCACCCTAAAATGCATAAATAACCAAAATACTTCAAAATTAGCAATAAATCTCTCTACGTCACAAAAGTGCTTAATCAGCACTTTCGTCACGAGTACATCATTCAGTCAGTCTGCGTTCAATCTTTATCGCGAGCACATCTCTTAGACGTACCAGTTCATCCTGTCTGTATCCAAGTGCTAAATATAGTGTTTTAATTAAAAACGTTTTTTTTAAAACCTCTCCGACGTTTTCCCGTCTAACAGTACGGTAGTGCAGTGGAAACAGTGGGGTAAGTTCAAAAATTACTTGACTAAGCGTTAAGTACACTACATTGAGTGTAGAACTAGAAACTACCCATATTTATTCTTACCAAGTGTGGGCAAAACCGCATGACAAAATCCATTTCAGAGAAAAATTTCGAAGTAAAAAACACTACGTAATATAATAGACACTTTGTAGAATATAAAACCTATACAATACAATTATCGACGTGCATTTCGGAAAACTAAACACGTACTGGCAATAGTGGTATTTTTTTTACCTTTTTCAACTTTTTGGGTAAGTTCCGGCCTAGATTCTATTTACTACAATAGATTTTGTAGAAAGACAAGCATAACACACAAAAAACACGTTCTTTTTCAGTGTATCAACAATATCATTAAGCATATATAGCTGGTCGCTCTGATTAACTCAGGGCAATGTTCTTTCTCCTGAATTAGCTTACTGACACGTTAAATGAGTTCATATAATTCACTTTTTTTTTACAATACATAAATATGTAAACGGTCACGCACTTTATGCCTGGGTCTTTTATTGAAGTCATAAGTTTTTAGTTATTTACATTTTCATTTAAATATGTAAACATGTTTTGTTTTGCTGGTATTTTGGCATGGTAGCTGGCATATGGTCAATAATTTCATTATAAATATAAATATATAATATAAATATATACGGACAAATCACACAGATTGAGCTAGCCCCAAAGTAAGTTCAAGACTTGTGTTATGGGATACTAACTCAACGATACAATATTTATAATAGATACATTATATTGATAAACATCCAAGACCCAGGCCAATCAGAAAAAGATCGTTTTCCATCATGACCTGGCCGGGGATCGACCCCGGGTCCTCCACGTCGCAGGCAGGCGTGTAGACCGCTGAGCCACGGAGGACGACACATTCATTGTTATTGTATTTTCTTGTGTTCATCACTATACATAGTATTGTATAAAGTCATATGTTTTTTTTTAATGAACAGACAGCTGTGCTGCTGGGGAGTTTCTTCCGCCACTTCTTCTTCCCAGCGAAAGCACTTAGGAAGTGTCGATGGGTGGGCGTTTTGGGGGACTGTCTTATGTTATATTGACGTTCAAAAAGTGCTGACTCTCAGCCTAATTTGAATAAATGACTTTTGATTTTGATATATTTTTGATGTTTTAACGTCACTTAAATCATTGTGTGTACGTCAAATATGTATGGTTAAACAGTCACTAATCACTAGTTTAGTTTAAGCAGCGTTTTAGAATGAGGGGGTTTAAATGAGAATTTGAGTTGCACTATTGTTTAAATGCAACAATGACCTCATCATACTTAGGAAAATAAACTTCGTTTAAAATCTTACGGGAAAAGCGCGCAAAGTGCAAACGTGCACTCTTTAAAAATACTGAAATAAAATTATAATGTGTTTTCTTGCTTCTTGAAATATTTATGTTCTGTTATAATTGACATGGTGTCGTGTGTACATAGAAAATGACATAAAGTTAATTACGATATTAATATGAATTTCTTAGTTTTCTAATATTAATGTGCCAGTAAAGATAGTGCTAATTTTATCGGTATCTTGTTTTACGGAAGGTAGCTTCTAGTGATAGACTGTACAAATAGTCTATTACTAGAAGCTACCATTTCGTACTGCATCAAATTACGTTTTTTTTATAAGTTATAAACTAGTGCTTGACTGCAATCCCGCCTGATGGTGAGCAGTGATGCAATCGTTGATGCCAAAAGCACACTACCTGGTTTATTAAGAACCTATTCACTCTAGCCTTGAAGACATTCAAATTGTAGTTCGACGGTGTTTCGGAGTTCTCTAGTTTGGAGGATACATTTTGGTGAGTGTGCGAGGGAATTTGAATGATTTAATTCCCCCATCTCCGTTCCACTATCGGCCGACCCGTTGTACGGCGAGTCTCCACCCTTACGTTGTTCCTCCCACTACGATCCGGACGAAGAGCTTCGCCTCCTTTTTTATTCCAGTACATCGAGGGACTGGAACAATTTGCCAGCGGCGGTGTTTACGTCGGACTACAATTTGAGTGTCTTCAAGGCTAGAGAGAATAGGCACTTAATAAACTAGTGCGCTTTACCATCAACGATTGCGTAACTGCTTACCATCAGGCGGGATTGCGGTCAAGAGCTAGTTTATCTATACTAATATATAAAGCTTGAATGTTTTTGTGTTGTTTGAATGTTTGTTTGATTGTTTGTTTGTTTGAACGCGCTAATCTCGGGAACTACTGGTCCGATTTGAAAAAATATTTTTGTTTTGGATAGCCCATTAATCCAGGTAGGCTCTAGGCTATATAATATCACGCTGTGACCAATAGGAGCGGAGCATAACTAACTCCACGCGAACGAAGTCGCTGGCGGCCGCTAGTAATTTATAAAAAAAGTGGTATGCTCCCAGGCTACGTGGGGCGCGATCTTCGCAAAATGGCCGATAGAAGCTGTATGAATGGCACGCAATAAGAAAGCTCTATGCTTAGTAGCAGACTGTTAGGTAATAGGTAGAAAACGATGATGATGATGAAGAAGCATTCCTAAAAGAGGCAGCAGTCGACTTTTTATTACAGTCTTTACTGAAATCAATTAAAACAAGTAATCGTCTTATTTGTTCAACAAGACAGTGTTACCAAATAGAGCTGTTAGCATAAAATGCCGTAACCCACATGCGACGTAAAATATTCGCATATTTGTGAAATTGCTTTCCAAACATGTGGCGATGCTGCAGGTCGCCGCCACTTTGCCGGCTTGCACACCGAGTCGCGTCGTCTGGGGGATAAAATCGTAGTATTTTGTGGTTGTAATTATGTAAATGTCTGCGGAAGAGGCACCTGCGCTATCTGCTGGAATTTGTTACCTACTTTTTTTTTTGCAAAATAGCTTCTTTTATGGCTAAGATATTGGTAGAGCTAAGAGGATGTTGTGTTTTTGAAATGTTTAGAAGTGAAATGAAATTTAAAAAAAATTGCTAAAGTGTTTTTTTTGTGGAAAAGTTCCCTGACCTAGTGGTAAGGGCGTTGTTTGTTGCTTCTTTTTCTCTTTCAGCTTATAGAGGTCCACTGCTGGACAAAGGCCTCCACTAAGGTTTTCCACAATTACCGGTCTTGTACTTCCCGCATCCATCGGCTTCTCGCGACCTTCACCAGGTCATCGGTACACCTTGTTGGGGGCCTTCCTATGTTGCGTCTTCCAGTCCGTGGCCGCAGTAATAAGTGCACGTTTAAAGAGTCAAAAACATAAAAGCAATTATGAAATTAAATTAAGCCGTGCCAGCTAAGAGGTGACTAATTCTGACTGACGCTCGTTCATGAAAGTAACGCATGATTCACCCCTCCAGAAGCCCATCAAGTCTCCAGGCCTGTTGAGAATATCTGTGTAAGATCTTGTGCCCATCTAATTTGGGTGACGACTGTACGTTCAAAGAGTACATGCGCATCTGTCTCATCAGCCTCTATGCAGGCTTTGCACAGAGGGTTGTCCGTAAATTCCTAGTGTGGGACAAACGTTTTAAAAAAAATAAAATACCACCATAGCTAGGCCCCAATTAGTTTGGACTAAACTAGGCAGAGTAATAGCTTCAGATCAAGTTACCAATGCACAATAGTAAAGACTATGAAACGTACAATATCTGTGACAGTGACTATAAAATGTTTTAATATATCTTATTTTTATCAATATGTATGGTTCCCGGTATTTTTAACAAAACGTGTGCATTTCATTTGCATATGAATGAATATTTTCCGCCCGGGGCTTTCATTCTGGAATAAGTTGCAAAAAAACATTTCTAAAAAAACTCCAAACATTGCTTTGTATAGTTGAGATGCACCTAATAAATCCAGGACAAGCTTTGGATTCGCGCACCGGGGGTTCCGTACAAACCTGAAAGTATATAACAACATAACTAAAATTATTAAAAACATGTTTGATATACGTATAATATAATAAATAAAAATGCGGTTTTCATAATTTTAAATTCTTTATCTGTGCTATAAGCTTCGTACCAAATTTCAAAATTCTGAGTTCACGGGAAGTACTCTGTCGGTTTTGATTCCCCTTCGAGTGTCAGAACAGTATACCTAAGTATATGATATAAAATACAGCTTGATAACGCCACGCGTTCCTGAGATAAAATGGTCTTGACAGATACATATAGATAGACAAGCGGACAATGAAGTGATTGTATAAGTGTTACGTTTTTTCCATTCGAGCGAGGTACGGAGCCCTAAAAACAACAGGGAAATAATCAAAGTGCATCTAAGAGTTGGTCAGCATCGATTTTAATAGGAAACATGGTCAGAAGTGTGTCAGCATTGTCACAATGTATGGCAATGCAGATTTTTTGGCCAAAGACTAAGCCAACCTTCTGGTCACTAAATGGGCACTTGAGCCCCATGGCCATCCTGGTCTAGGCTATAGCCCGGAGCGAGAGTGCATGGCAGGCCGTCACCTCTTGCGAGGCTCCGAAACTCGACCTCTTGACACTTCCTCTCTGCGAAGTAGTGATGCTGACAAAAATTGAGGCTCTCCTATCGTGGTCGCTTATATCCGATGGGTTATTATTTTCGGTGCTTACATTTTTATCAGGACGGCCACGAAGTTAGCTTCTGCTGCGATGATAACAGCATAATGGATATAGTACGATTACGATTCTGAAGTTATTCCGATACGAGTTCTTAGAACATGGGATTGATAATAACACTCATATGTAAGGATAGGGCTTTTGTAAATGCCACAGTATCGTCGGCTTAGCGTCAATGTCGCTTGATAGTTGTGACATTGACGTAACGGTGCGTCAGAGCGCGCATTATAAACTAAGCAGCTGTCAATATCTTTACTCTCTCTTGCAGCGACCGTCGCAGAAGAAACACGCTTCCACCTTCTTCTTTTCAAGAATATATTTCTGGATCATTCAGGTGGGAGCATTTTTTATTTAACCCAAAACAGCCTTTATGATAACACCGTCTGGCTGACGCCATCGGGTTCTAAAACAGTGACGTCCCGAGTGCTTATAGATTAGATAAAACTTCGCTTGAAGGATAAGGCCTTTGGGTCCAGTCCAAACTCTTAAAGCTTTATGTATCAATATCAGAGTAACTAAATAATAACATCGCATATCAAGATTTACGTCCCCAAATTTTGCTATATCGCTATGATTGTATTATATCTTTTGTCATAAAACTGTAGAGTTTAAACTTTTATCGCCGTATATTTCAATGTTTTAGTACCTATTTGTAGTTAAACTCGCCTACCATTTGGTTTCTAGTGGTGCCTTCTCCGCAATATTTCTTGCACACTCATTCATTGAATTAAATTATTTACCGTAAGTACATAAGCTAGAATTTATAAAAATAATATGCGATTTACATGTGAAAAAAAGCAAAAGAATCAGTGTAACTTACATGTGACAAAAAAGCAAAAGAATCAGTGTAACTTACATGTGAAAAAAAAAGCAAAAGAATCATAGTGTCTGCGGTCAAGCACTAGATTATAATATTAAAAAAAAAAACGTTATTAAAAAGAATAAGCTGCTTTTTTTTTTCCTTAAGCCTATAGAGGTCCACTGCTGGACAAGGGCCTCCCCAAGGCTTTCATTACATTGGGGGGTTTGCCATAATCCCCACGCTTGGCAGGCGGGTTGGGGATGACAGTAATTTGATGTTCCACAGTGGAAGCACTGCTGCCCGCTTCTCTGGTGAGACATCACACCTTGTGGGAGTGTATTCTTTGGCAGAATGAACGCAATATTATGTTGGATAGTGTACAAGTTACATCCGGAGTTGTTTATTATACGGACCTTGTAGAAACTAGAACTAATTTCCGTGCGTTCAGGCGCTTTTGCCATACCTATTATTGGAATCAATTGTAACAGCACATACCTACTTAGGACTCATTAACTTAATCAAATTTTATTCCGTGGTGCTTGGCAATCTGGGCTTCTCCCAGTTGCAATAATGTTTTTTTTTTTTAATAGTTGTAAACTAGTGCTTGACTGCAATCCCGCCTGATGGTAAGCAGTGATGCAATCGTTGATGGTAAAGCACACTAGCTTATTAAGCCTATTCACTCAAAAAAACTGAGTGAATAGGAAGGAAGACGGCAGTTGAGCGAGGTGATGCAATGTTTAACCCAACAACACGACCAACGATGCTGCGCCAGAGGATGATCTGGAGAGCCTTCACGACCAAACTCCCGACACAACAACATTAGGCACATCGTACCCGGCACACATCGCAACACAACTGCTCAGACCCGTTCTCCGTACGGCTTCACCAGACATCATGCCGGAACACGACGAATCGCTTGGCGGCAAGACTTTGTCTGGTGGGTGGTAACTTATGCCGGCGGCTGATGTTGTTGCCTACCACCGAGAAATAATTTAATGTCCCTTTGTGCCGATTGGCCTAGTTCTGTTCTATCTCCTGCTTATTATGGAGGGAAGTGGAAAAAATATCTTTTTTCTTACTCCTCCGCTATTCTTTTCTGATTAATTTCGTTGCGGGACCCAAGACAGTTGAATCGTTTCTCCGGGACTCGTCGAGCTTCATTGCTCGGCGTTTTTCTGGCGGTCTCCACTGTTGATTCTGGCTTTCAGGAGTTGCAGTGGGTTGGGAACAGTGTGGCGGGTTTTTCCCTGGTGAGAGTTCCCTTAATCGCTTCTTACGACACCCACCGGAGGATATGGGATGGTACTATTCTATAGGCTGCAGAAGAAGAAGAAGAAGAAGAAAGAAATCACACATTAAACATATTTAAGAATAAAAATAAGAGAATTACTTCTCCGAATATCGTGAAAATGCTATCTAATGATCTATGAATGCTATTTAGTGGTTAAAACACCAGCCTCTCAAGTATGAGTATGCGAGTTCGATTCCATGTCAGGCAAGTACCAATGTAACTTTTCTAAGTTATATGTACTTTCTAAGTATGGGTGGATGAGGCGGACTTAATGCCTTAGGCATTCTCTACCAGTCAACCACAGGTGGTGAAGAGATAAGATGGTGGGCGCTTTAGTTTGAAAAAAATATTGTAAAGAAAGAAACTATTCTTAACACTATTAAAAAATACCTAAATAAACTAAATATACATTACCAAAATATATACTTAATACATAAAAAACTAAAATTTGGGAGAGAGGTGTAGCTTGGACACTAATGACTGATTACCAGGTGAAGGAAAACATCTTGAGGAAACCTGGACCTTAAGTCTGAAATCGCCAACCCGCATTGAGCAAGCGTAGTGATTACGCTCAATCCTTCTCTGTATGAGAGGAGGCCTGTGCCCAGTTGTGGGACGATAAATAAGGTTTGATGATGATGAACTCAGTTTTTTCAGCATAGACACTTTTTCACTCGACTAAGTTTTTTTGAAAATAGGACAATATTTACATAATTATTGAAAACCGCAATTGATACATCCATAGATTTAATTAAACTATCCTCAAAATTAACATTTATCCGTATCCAAACTTATTTGTTTGAGATTAATATCTCGACCAGCGGCCCAGGCCGGGCAACACGAGAACAATTGGATTAATTTCTAAACTAATTCAGTTTCGTCTCGGCCTGTGTACTCAGTCTAATTCATTATAAGGAGCTTAATAGCCGAGTGGTAAGGCAAACTTCTGTATGTTTAAGAAGTTGAATGCATTCGGTTGGCGGTTTCAATCCTGTAATGCAGTTTTCTTTGTCTTTCAGTTTACTCCGCTTGTGGTTCTTTTACTAAGAATAGCTCTTTGATAATATATTTTGATTTCTTCATCCACTATTTCTATAAATTGTAATCATTCCGAAGCATATTGCTAATCGAATTCTAATTCAAAAACTGTATTTGCTTAGCAACGTGTATAACGCAATGAATGTTGTTGAACTGTCAAAATGAAACCCATTGCTACTAATAGATATTATTGCGCAATCGCCCTCCTGGTAAGTCATGGTGGCCTAGGAAGTCATGGTGGCCTAGTGGCTAAAACACCAGCCTCTCAAGTATGAGTGTGCGGGTTCGATTCCAAGTCAGGCAAGTAGCAATGTAACTTTTCTAAAGTTCTTCGTTTAGTAAGTTTTTCTGTTCTAAGTATATCTTGGACACCAATGACTGATTACAAGGTGAAGGAAAACATCTTGAGGAAACCTGAACTTTAACGTATTCCAGTAAACCCGTATTCTGTGCCCAGCAGTGGGACGATAAAAAGGTTGATGATGATGATCCTGCTGGTCTCATGATTTCCTTTATAATATTGCTCTTTGAGTAATAAATTATACAGCAGGTCAAGTTACCGTGAACTCTCAAATATTCCCAATCGTTCTTGAGCCTAAATGCATTGTGCATTAAGTTGAAAATCTAATAAAGTAATATGACAGATTCTGGAAGCTTGACGTGTTGTTGTCTGTTCTTGTTGGAGAGCGTAACGTGAACGAGAACTTTAAATACATTTTTCATTGCTGTTCATAAATATAACTAAGTTTAAGTCCATGATTTAGTATAGCACCGACCGATAATTAATATTGGTCTAGTTCTGTCAAATGAGTCAGCCCCTGACATAAATGGACGTATTTTTACATGCTTTTTATTAGTTTCACCTGTATGTTTGCTTGCTTGCTTGTTTGCTTGTTTGTTTGTCCATCTCTAACTCTTTGGACTACAAGTGAGCGGCTCATTACTGTAAAATGTCCCACAGTTTTCAATACGTTCGTTCCTTCGTTTTTTTTTTAAAAAAAGAATATTGAACTAAAAGTTGAAAATTTATTTTTAGTTTTTTAAACTACATTTATTAATATCAAAGTTCTTAATCACTTCTAAACATTTCTGATACCCTTTTCTACAAAAAAAAAAAATGCATTGACGTCGAATCTCTTGTTCACAATCTAAATTTATTTTTAGTTAAGTGCATCTTTTTCTTTCTATTTCACTAAGAAATGGATAAGAAAATGATATGGATAGAAGATAACATTTTAGTTTAATCCTGTCAAATTAAGATACTCCATAGACATTTTCTTTTTGGTTCAATTCTTTCCGTTCTTCTGAACGGAAAAGGCAAAGGCATAGTACGCCATACAGCCTAGTCTTCAGAAAATATTTTCTTGAGTATCCTAACTTATCCTAATTAATCCTAACTTATCCTATCTTATCCTAAACTTATCCTAACTAATCTAACTCCTTTCGTTTCCCGCGTTTGGACAATAAGGAGCGGTTTAGCGTAAAGACATGATGCGGCCACTATGCTACAATATTTCACTGTTCTTTTTGAATTATTCACTGAATTCACTTTTTACTACACAAATCACGCGTTTTTATTTAGTAAACGACACTATAAATAATTTTAAAAGTCCAATGAAAAAAGAGCGTGACACTCATCTTGACATTCCCGCCAAACCTCTCCACTCCATAGACAGTTTAGACACGTTATAAACATGGCGACCAAAAATACGTCAATTTAGTTTAAACCGTCAGGAGCAGGCTAATTTGACAAGTCTAAACTAACATTTTATCTTGTCTTTTTTTTAATGAAATAGAAAAGTTTTACTAAACTTAAATGAAATTTAGTTTGTGAACAAGGGAATCAGCGACAACATTTATTTTATACTAGCTTTCCGCCCGCGGCTTCGCTTGCGTGGTAATCGGTTATATCGCGCTGTTTAGATTTCTCTCGGGAAAATCATATTTTTCCGGGATAATTAGTACCTTATTATTTAATCCGGACTTTTCACTTTACGTTTGAAAAATTTCAAAGCAATCGGTTCAGCAGTTACGGCGTGAAAGCGGAACAAACAAATAAACAACTCACTTTCCGATTTATAATATTAGTAAGGATTCGTCACTTTCTTGTCTCGTTTATTTCTGTCATCGGACAGAGCGTTTGCGCGCTAAACCCAACCTCACCCTTTTGATAATATATCTTATTCCGATATTTTATGACACCCAAACTGATTCGTGAAAGTTGTGATCGCTTCGGTTACCGTTTATGTGGTCCTATTTATATTGCTTTAACTTGTACAACTCGATCGTAAGCAACTTTGTTTGGCCTCAAGTTTAGTGTTTGATGTAGTTGTGTTTATTTGGGTGGTGTATTGTTTTTGTGTAAAACTGTTATGGTATATGGTTCTGAAGGATGAAATAATCTATTAAGTGAGATAAGGAGGCAGTTCATATAAACTAAGTACTAACAATATGTAAAAAAAACCCTGTCCGATCCGTGAAGGTATTGTTATGTATCGATAATTGATTCTACTAAAGTCTACAAAGCCGGGGGTTAGCTATCAGAGGTGGTATTTATTAAAGAAACAAGTCAGGACGTTACAATGTTCGTGTATTATACATTTAAATTACATTTACAACCAGAACTTAGTCATTAAGATAGGAACACAATAATAATCACTGAGTACACAACAATATGTCAAACAATAGCTAGCAGCTCTTAATATCAATATAGAAAATATAGTTCTTACAGTTTACACGATGATGTTTACCAGTCGAAGTCCGTTGTCAAAAGAGACCACGAGCAACGAGGCAACGCCTTTTATAGTGAGCTTGAGTTGGAGTTGCCAGTCGTCGCTAACACGGGCTAATCTTAAAAAATATCCCCAAGAAAAAGAAATATTATTTCGCAAAAGGAGGTAAATTATTACATGTGCGTTAGGCAATACATGCGCGGATGAAAGGCTCGCTCATAAAATTATATCGTCAAAAATGGTGCTGTCACTTATTAAAATTATACGAAATTTTGGGGAAGTTGGAATTAATACGCGGAAAAAAAAAGATTATTTCAACATTTATTAGTATTGTTACTATGGTGATTATGTAAAATTTCATATTTTATTTGGTCATGTTCTTACCTAACCTTTATTATCCATAAGGGTCAGCCGAGGTTTTCTTTAGATAACTATTGTATGTATGTATGTACTACTATTTATGTCACCCCAGAGTTTGTTTCAGCCTTTCTATTCAAAATTGTCAGATAGGAACTGTCGATCACACCCAATTTTTTAAAAATATGCTTGTGAAAAGTGTTTTTACAAACTCACTTACCTTTTGATTTTTTAATTACCCGTATTTGGGGCCTTTTTGATCAGTAATCAAACTTGAAATTTTACTTAATTTTAACAATTCGTTGCGTTTGTCGACCCTAAGAGCGAGTACATATTGGGCGTTTTGAAACGCGCGCTTTGCTAACGCGCGTTTTGAGAACGAGTAGTTTTATCTAGGTGTACACATGCAAGCGCGCGTCGAACGCGCGCTTTGATATTTTCGTTCAAACGCGCGTTGGGAAGGCGTCAGCCGCGCGCTTCCAGATATATGAGCCGCTATTTTGTTGTACATTTGAACGCGCGCTTTCATGTAGAGTGGACGAATATTCACCAAAATGGAGACCGAGCACTTCGATACAGACTTATTTATCGACGCTCGTTAAACGCCGTACTAAGCGCGCTGTATGTACGCTATCAACGCGCGCTCAACGCAACGCCGAGCGCCCAATATGTACCGCGGTTATCTAACCGCGCTTTTATCTATGTTGTGGTTAGCTGCCACACACTCCTCTAGGCAGATAAAAAAGATTCTATTGCGTGATTGGTTTTTTTTTTATCTTTGCCCCTCACTAGGAATAATTTCTCCTGTATCGTGGGTGCATTTGCAAACATACAAACTCGCATACACAAACAACCAGACCCAGAAAAACTACTTGTAGGTCATACAAATATATGTTCCGTGTGGGAATCGAACCCGCGGCTCGCAGTGCATCAGTCAAACATTTAATCGCTCCCCGACCGTGCCAACTTTAATGTTATTTGATGCTGTACCTCGCCTTTTTCGCACAAAAAGTTGTATAACTGTATCTTAAGTTAGCACTTCTCTTGAATATGAATAATTAATTATTTTAAACGTCTGAAGAAACTGACCTTCTTTTTTCACACACTTTTTTTCTTTTGTCTCTCTGGGGTAGGCGGCAGGGTTTGTTGGACACTTAAAAAACACCCCGGCATTCCATCTGATACCTATAGTGGGGGCCGTGGAAACGAACGACACTTAACGCAATCTCCGCCTGGTGCCGCCACTGCGGGCCTTTCTCTGCGAGACGACTTTCGCAGAATGAAACACACAGCATCCCAGGACTCTTTACTGCTGTCAATCGACTAAAATACGACAGGTCACTTCTGGCATACTTCTGAGATATGGACACGGCTCGGCTCCCAAGCGGCATACTCTGCCAGCGTAAGCCGCGCCGTGTCTCGGTGATGTCCTTAAGAAAGAACGTGGGCTTGCAGGCTGGTAGCATTAGGTAACACTTCGCCTAATAAGGACCATATCCGCGTGTTCCACGCTTGCCTCAAACAAATGTTAGCACTCAGTGACGGGGTCTGCTAGGACCAATGCCTGCCAGACCCGAGGGTTGTGCAAAAGAAATACCGATGACTTCTTGGCACTGGCAAATGAAAGACCACGAGTGGGATTTAGTCAATAAGAGTCTGTAACGCCCTTCCGTTCCGCCCAGAGCGGGTCATTTGATGATTTCCTCACCATACCCAAAACAAATGGATCGTGATATTTCCATAAAAATCACTTTGATGTATATGAATGTATATAATAGAAAAATAAAAAAAACTTTCAGCCCTTCACTTTTTCGACCCCTAACAAAACTACACAAGCCTTCAATAAATGGCAAGCCAATAAAATAGCAAAAAAACAAATCAACCACGAATCCGGCCAATCCAGAGCAGGTCTCCACGAAATTATTCCTCTGTCAGTGACTTATGAGCCTCCCGCGCCAATCGGAAGATAAATGTGTCGCTCATTGATGTGGACTGTGGTTGCCAAAGTTGAAAGAAAAAAATGAGCTATTTTATGGCTGTCTGAGCCCTTTATTTGGTATAAGAATTGGCGAGAAGTGCCGAGTTTCGTTATGAAAAATGATTTTCAACAATGCGGGTTGCATATTATTGGTGTTCCTATTAATTCTTTAACTAATGTTTGTATGTTCTTGAAGTGCCATGGCCGTAACCAGCTTCTGGCCTTGGGGGGCAAGTCAGGGCTAGGGAGGGGCAAGTCAGATTTTTAGGGTTTAATCATCCCCGGCTATTTTGTTTTACAAACTATATAAGCACATCTACATGAAACATTAGGTATTTGTAGTGTAGTGTTAGTTAGAAATTAAGGGTGTTTATATGTATGTATACTGCGAGATTTTCAGAGGGCAGGCAGCTGCCCCCACCTGCCCTCCCATTGGTACACCTATGTATAGTGCATAGGTACGTTAATAAACTTAACATATACCTAACTCCGTCAAGAACGTCAGCCAACAAGATTGTCATTCTGTTGTAACTATCACTCCGTCAAGACTTTCACTCCGTATACACTATCATCCCATCGCCGCTATTCGCTATCTCCGTATCACTACATCAAAAATTCAAAAATTGTCATTCCGCCAAAACTATCTAGACTGTAATTTTGTCAGGAGAATCGATAGGTCAATACTATTACTCTATTACTACTATCACACCGCCATCGCGCCAATGCAGTGAAGAGCGTCTTTCAATCAAAACTGTCAAGGTAGTCAATCCGTCAAAACAGTCTAGTCTGTCACTCCGTCAATACTGTCGTTCAGGCTAACATTGTGCGTGGTGCTTACTTAGATGACATTTATACAATTTATCGATTGTTTGACAGTTATTACCTAAGACACAGCTTGTTTACCAACCTGACGTTTACATTTAAATAACTGATGATACGGTTGGTGCCGTGGTTGATCAATCTACTAATTCGCTGCGTATTTGTATGGCCTACAGGTAAGAGTTGCTCGGGGTCTGGTTGTTTGTGTATGTGAGTTAAAATGTTTGTAAACTCACTCACAAAACAGGAGCAGTTCTTAGTTATCACCCACTGTTGATAATGGCTTATTTTACCACAATGTAACTTTTGAAAAAATAAAACCTCTAAGCTCAATAGTGTTTTATAAAAATAAATCTACAAAATATCTCAATAATGATAAAATCACAATTAACACCATTTGTCCCTAAACAAATTGAATACGGTCAATAAACACAAAAACCAATATGTAAACAAGCAATAATAATACAAAACGTAATCGTAGATTCGTTTTAGATACGAAATGATTTATGATTCGTCGGCTACCATCGGAAATGTCCCTTGTATGTTAATGGATTCTGAGGACTCCCCGGGGAGGAATGGAAATGTTGAGGGCCGCTGTCATGCATAGTCGAATGTCGCGAAAATTTCTCACTTAATGTAGCTATGATTGTAAGTGTGGTAATATAAAGATTTTTTCTTTTTTTTAACAAACTGTTGACGTGTCCCTCATCAAAAAAGTTGTGTTAAAATGGAGCCGGGTCTATTATGGGATCTTGCGGGTCTGATTTAAAATGTTTATTATAACTTATTCTATACCAACGATATAATGAGTTGTTGCTGATATATAATATAATAAAATCTAAATTAAAAAATATCAAACTTAAAAGTTAAAAATAATTTTTAAAAAAGCGTGACACGCTAGTTTGTGCCATAAGTTTTGTATATTAAAAGCCTCACGCTCTTTCAAAAATTATTTTTATCTTTATAGTTTGATATTTTTTAACAGCATTTTTTTAGCTTTTTAAACTATATTTATTTGCAACTTTTTAGTAAGAATTCCTTTAAAAAAAAAACGAACGAACGAACTTATTGAAAACGGTGGGACATTTTACAGTAATGAGACACTCACTCGTCCAAAGAGTTAGAGACGGACAAATAAACAAACAAGCAAGCAAGCAAACATATAAGTGAAGCTAATAAAAAGCATGTAAAAATACTTTAGTCCTTTTTAGGATTTCGTGGTACTGCCGCGGATGGACAGATAAACAAACTTGGACAAGTTGTTAATAACGTATGTACAATATCTACGTAAACTATTGCAGGATAAAGTAGCTGAACAGACAATGCGCGCATGTGTCATTTATTTAACCGTAGAAACTTGGAGTTGCCTTGCCTGGTTATCACTCCATGTAACAACCCCTTTACATTACTGTTCTCTATTTTGTACTTATTATGTCAACTCATAACAAATAGCCCCTTCTTTAACACTTCATTAGGCGCGCCTCTATTTAAGACGTTAGTAGTCGCGCTCTATACAACGTGTAACAAAAAGGGTATATACATACCAAGGGCATGGCATCTTTAGATGATATCAAACGATATCGGAAGGGTTTCAACTCAAAATAAAATACTCAAAAAATTGGTACCAAATTTTCGGTTTCGTGTTTCTTAAAATCAAATCATAACAAACGTGGCAGCACACTACATACGTTAATAACTACTCGTTACCCGTCACGTTACTTGCCAAAATCCGATAAATGCCTTCAATATCTCTGTGCTACTAGTATGATAGTAGCCTACCACAGGTGGTGTTTTTCCTCATAACTTCCTAACATAAAGAGATAGGATTAAAAAACCCTTCCAATATCGTTTGATATCATGTAAAGATGCCATGCCTTTGTTATGTATATACCCTTTATGTTACACGTTGTATATGTAGAACATTTTTAATATAAGGTTTTCTAAGGAAATTTTATAAATTTAAAAATGTTTTCTTTTGTACTTAAAAGAAAACCGTTATTATAAAATTAAAACAAATAAAACATGACTAATTTAAACATGTTAAGAACCAAAAAGTAGTCTTCATCTAAGAACAAATAATCAGGGTTTTTCTCTACGATATCTCCACCATCAAGGTCTTCTTCTTCGGACCATCTCGAATTCTCTGTTCTTCACTCCGTGAAGCCATTATTCTGGAAAAAATCTTAACTCTAGTTATTACTAACCTTCTTATAAATTGTATATATCATAAAAACATAAGCAAAAGGTAATAAATATACTTACAACAAATAAACACCAACCGCAGCTCTCGAAAAGAATGTCACGCGAGGAGTCGCGCGCTCTACAGTTGTAGAAATTCACCTTTGACGCCAAATTTCTCCGGCATTTGGACGCATCGGTCGCCTCAAAGACACTTAATATATTCATTGACTAGTAATAGAAGAATAATATGACCGTTTGCGTGTGACCTTGAGTAACCGATAATATTCGACGAAATACACAAGTGTTCTACTATTGTAGAACGCGCGCCTAATGGAGTGTTAAGTCCTATTTAACTCTTAATTTGGGACCCTTATTGTGACGGATAGGAAAACTACGGAAAGGGTTCCGTAGTTTTCCTATCCATCGACCAAGAGCGTGTCAGGCCATGCTTAGTGTAGGGACATTAAGCATGGCCTGACACGCTCTGGGTCGATTTTATAACTAATAGTAAATTATTTGACCGTTGGCAAAATTACAATATTCTTTTTTTATTACTTTTTTTTTCTAAATTGAATAAGGAACGTTATATAGTGAAAATCACTGAGTACTAGCTACTTCTGGATACTGGCTGTTTAGAAATACCCAGAAGTTGTTCTGGGTCTGGCTTGTGACTCATAGATCATATATTTGTTTCTAAATTTAATAAAAAAATATTATACAATGAAAATTATTAATTATAGGTATTTATGTGTGTGAGTTTAAAGGTTTGCAAACTTGGATGAGTGTACATACGTTTGGTTGTACACTCAACCAAGTTCCAGAACAACTTCTGGGTACTGGCTGTTTAACCAGCCCCAGAAGTTGTTCTGGGTCTGGCTTGTGACTTGTAGATCATATATTTGTTTCTAGATTTAATAAAATATATATATAATTAAAATTATTAATTATATATATAAAACGTGTAACATAAAGGGTATATACATAACAAAGGCATGGCATCTTTACATGATATCAAACGATATTGGAAGGGTTTTTTAATCCTATCTCTTTATGTTAGGAAGTTATGAGGAAAAACACCGCCTGTGATAGGCTACTATCATACTAGTCGCACAGAGATATTGAAGACATTTATCGGATTTTGGCAAGTAACGTGACGGGTAACGAGTAGTTATTAACGTATGTAGTGTGCTGCCACGTTTGTTATGATTTGATTTTAAGAAACACACGAAACCGAAAATTTGGTACCAATTTTTTGAGTATTTTATTTTGAGTTGAAACCCTTCCGATATCGTTTGATATCATCTAAAGATGCCATGCCCTTGGTATGTATATACCTTTTTTGTTACACGTTTTATATATAATTAATAATTTTAATTATATATTTTATTAAATCTAGAAACAAATATATGAGTCACAAGCCAGACCCAGAACAAATTCTGGGGCTGGTTAAACAGCCAGTACCCAGTTTACATAACACTCATCCAAGTTTCACGTTGTATATATAATTAATAAAAAAATATATAATTATATATATATATATGTAAAAGCGGACCCCAGATTCCAAAGCTGAAAAGGCTTCGGATGCGACTGGGATTAACGCTGGGATGATGATGATATATATGTGAGTTTAAAGGTTTGTAAACTTGTGTGAGTGTACATACAAACAGCCAGAAAGCTTCTTCAGAAAACAAGAAAATAAAAGCAGAAACTAAACAATTCGCTAACATGATTTATTCAGAAACTTTAAAATTAAATTCAGATTGGTCTCTCTGGGGCGGTATGACAAGATTGAGCATCTCTGTCAGAGGACTTCGAGCCAAACTTTGCCACTTAGATCTGCTCCAACCGTCAGATAGGTGCCGATCCGACGAAGGTCTATCTTTCAACTTGGGCTACATTAATATTTATTTTTACTTAGGTACTTTAAAACTTAAATATTTGTTTTTTGAGAGAGATTTTTAGGGTTCTATTTTCAAATTTTTTGGGTGCTGTTTGTTGCGTCACGCAAAACTTACTTTTTATTTCATTTTCCTATTTTTAGTACGAGTTTTTTCATATTTATTCCTATTTGTTTTTTTTTATTTTTATATGTTTTGCAAATTATGTATTCTTGTACAGAAACTTACATTGGGTAACTCAAAAACTTGGCATTTTATTTATTTTCACACAATCCTTTAATAGATTTGTTTTGAACTTAGTAACACAACACAAAATGAGGAGACGAGCAGAGTTGTCCATATAGAACACATCCACAGTTTTATTTTATAATAGCAACAAAAAATAAATGGAATTGATTTATTTTAGTTGTAATTATGTCTTCAAGATCACAACATAAACAATATTGGTAATTATATTTCAAATACTCTGTAATATTTTTTTTATTAATATCACAACTTATTATTTACAGTATGTACCTACTTGTATAGGTACTATACAAATAAATACAAAAATGAAAGTACACCTAGACGTCAAAGTACTAATCCATATCTGTAATCCAGTAACGTGCCCAGGGGGGCAATCGCGCTAAAATAATTTAACTAAAACAGAATTGGATCTCAACTAAACCTTTTGTTATGTTCCGTATCGTGCTATCCTTTTGACAGATGGTTTAACCATAACTGGATCGTAATTGAAACGTAACAACTGTCAAATGAAAAAGTTGAAACGCCATTTGATAAACTCACGTCTAAACGATTAGATTTACTTATAATTTACAGGCTGCGCCTCGCAGTTTCACCCGCGTGGATTCGATGTGTTTTTTTTATATGCTCCGCTCCTATTGGTCGCAGCGTGATTTTATATAGCCTTCCTGGATTAATGAACTATCCAATGCAAAAAAAAAAAACCGGTCAAGTGCGAGTCGGACTCGCACACCGAGGGTTCCGCCGTACCAATGTAGCGGTCTCCAAAGCCAGGAGCACAGGCGTAGAGTAGCCAGCCTTTCGGTCTTCTATAGGATGCATTCGGGTGAGTGTGCAAGGGAATTGCATGATTTAATTCCCCCATCTCCGTTCCACCATCGGACGACCCGTTGTACGGCGAGTTTCCCCCCTTACGTTGTTGACACCACTGCGATCCGGACGAAGCGTTTCGCCTCCTCTTTTATACCGCCTACATCGAGGGACTGGAACAATTTGCCAGCGATGGTGTTTCCTTCACATCACAATTTGAGTGTCTTCAAGGCTAGAGTGAATAGGCTCTTAATAAACTAGCGCGCTTTACTATCAACGATCGCATCACTGCTTACCATCAGGCGGGATTGCGATCAAGCGCTAGTTTATAACTTATAAAAAAAAAAGCGGTTTATTGATAAACAAAGTAGAAGTAAACAAAATCGACGAGTAATTGTCGCAAATTTTACTAATTTCGGTACACGTGCGAATAGCATCTATGGCGCACGATACCCCTTCCCTTGACCAACCGCCTGCCTTCGCGCCAGCGGGCGGCTAGTTCTTGCGCGTTCGTTCGTTACTACTTACTCCCCCCCGTCCCGCTTCGCCAGTAGGAAGCAAGCTGTCTGATTAATCATTGACAACAATAGGAAATTACAATTAATGTCTTTGAATATATTTATAAGTACTAAGTATAACACAGCAGTTAGGATGCATTTAGGTTATATACAGAACTACATTCACCAAAATATTTAGATTAAATGACGATTGACGATTTGGTCTTTGTTTTGGTTTAACTAGTTACTGTGCCTAAAAATTTTAAAAGGTTTCGGGTTTTTCTGTTAGGTTACCTTAAGCTATTGTTTCATACCAAAATTCAATATTCAATGTCAGCGGGAAGTAGTCTATGTTTTGATTCCGTTGCGAGTAGTGGCGAATTTCAAAATATGCGGTATGATTATAGGTAGGTACCTCAGCATTTTGAATTTTTGCGTTGATTTAGAATTTTTCAGATAGAGATAATTAGATTTAAGAAGTGTTTGATATGAATTTTAACTTTAACATCTCTACGCGTTCTTGTGAAAAAGGGTAGGTAGTAAATTTATAATTATTAAAGAAATATTTTATGTCATGTAAGCAAAAATAATATTTTAATATTTTATGTAATATTAAAATATTATTTTTGCTTACATGAAATTTAACTGTCTGTTATAACGTTGCTTCGTGCCGAATTTTAAGATTCTGAGTTCACGGGAAGTACCTTGTAGGTTTTGATTCCCTAGAGTGTGACGGAAATTCGTCTAAGGTGTCGGTATAAACTGCTGTATCTTTTGATCGCGTTAACTTAGAAGTTTGATTTTTTCACTACTTAAAGGGACAATGGACCTAAGTATTTGGTATAAATTTCAATTTGATGCCTTTATTCTTTCGTGAGAAATAAGGTAGTAAGTTTAATTTTATTAAAATATTTTTATTATATTATACAACTAAAAAAATGTGATTTTCGCAATTTTTCCTATATTTGCATTATATGACAATGTTTCGTGGCAAATTTCAAGATTCTGAGTTTACGGGAAGTATCCTGTAGGTTTTGATTCCCTAACGTGTGACGGAAATTCGTCTAAGGTGTCGGTATAAACTGTTGTATCTTTTGATCACGTTAACTTAGAAGTTTGATTTTTTCACTACTTAAAGGGACAATAGACCTAAGTATTTGGTATAAATTTCAATTTGATGCCTTTAATCTTTCGTGAGAAATAAGGTAGTAAGTTTCATTTTATTAAAATATTTTTATTATATTATATAACTAAAAAAATGTGATTTTCGCAATTTTTTCTATATGTGCATTATATGACAATGCTTAGTGCTAAATTTCAAGATTCTGAGTTTACGGGAAGTATCCTGTAGGTTTTGATTCCTTTGCGAGTGTCGAAAATTTGTTGAAAATATTGACATAATCGGCTGTATCTTTTGATTGGCTTGGCTTAGAAGTTTGATATTTTCACAGCGTAGAGGGACAATAGACCTAAGTATTTCATGTGAATTTCAGCTTGATACGTCTACGCGTTCTTGAGATAAAGGGTCTTGACAGACAGACAGACAGACAGACAGACAGACGGACAACAAAGTTATCCTATAAGGGTTCCGTTTTTTCCTTTTGAGGTACGGAACCCTAAAAATAAATTCAAATATTTTTGCGTTGGATAGCTCGTAGTTGTTGGTAGTTCCTGAGATTATCTCGTTCAAACAAACAAACAACAGCTTTATATATTAGTATAGATTTAGTTTTAATGATTATATCTGACGGAACGTATCACTCATACATTGATTTTACTTCAGTCGAAGTTAAAACTTTAGCGTGATACGAAATGTGATAGAAACTAAACCATAACTTTAACTGGATTAGATACGAACAAGAGTTGAACTTCTACTGTTTTATTTAGCGCGATTACCTCCAGAAAACTTGCAACATTGCTATATTTAATGACAATTCCTTGACCAGAATGGAAGGAAAGTTATAGAAAAAAGAAACAAGTAAAAAAACCGGCCAAAAAGAACTAGAATTAAAAAATATCAAACATCTATCAAATCATTATCTGCCTGCCTTTTTGTGCATAGTTGGTATGTTGGGGTAAGCATCCAATCTAACCAGCTGCAATTGAATACCATTATTTTACATGGAGTGATTGCCCATCTGACCTCGGCAACCCATTCAATGGATAATACGATACCCCGTGGTAAGACTGATGTCAAATATTTAAGTAAAATAACCCTGAAATCTAGCGCGGTACAGAACCCCTTGAATTATACATTTAAGCAAAGACGAGTGTTTACTTTGTACCCACCCCTCGTGCGTGACCTTCTGCCGCTGAAAACATGAAACGCTAATAACTTGATTTTTCTTTCAAAAATGCTGCGGGATTTACGAACGGAATACTTTGAATACCTTATCCGTGATTTGAACATATATTTTTGTAGATTGATCAAAAAATAATAATTTTAATAATGAAGAAGCGGGTTCATCGTGGATCTAGAATGGGAGTCAACTGTTTTCGATCGCAGAATTAATAAGTAACAAGAAGATTTATTGACTGCTTCGTTATTTTGAAGGTCGGACGGCTTACATCCGCTCAGCATGAGGTCCTAGGTATGTTGGGTAGGCAAAGTAACAGACCAGCAAACCAGTCCAGTTTTCCAGTACAACAACAAAATAACGCAATAATACAAAGTCAAGTAGACTAAAAAAATAATAATACATTTATTAGTATTTTAAATCGGTGACAGAAATACATCAGCTGTGAAAATTCCAACTGTCTAGCTAAGACTGATCATGAGCCTGATAACAGACAAACAACCATTTAGATACATACTGTTGACTTAATAATAGGTTCCTATTTTTACCCTTTTGGTACGTAACGTACGTACGTATCCCTAAAATCACTCATAAACTTGTTGAATATCACTCAACTCTTTAGTCTATTATAAACTTAGTTTTCTCTATTTAGGTTCAAAGCAGTGATATTTTCAAGTTTTAAGCCAATGTAACCAAACTTGAAAGTGGATTTGAAGTCCGCCCGAAACTAAGTGAGTAAAGAAATTAGCTAATGGGTTTAACTTAGTTATTACCTACTTATAAAGGCTTGGTTAGTCACTAGGCAATGACTTAGAGTCTCTTTGCCATTTTTACTTTTGAAAACGTTTTTTTTTACCGAAGATAATATATAGACTAGCGAGTAGGTTATCCCGCGAATGTTATAAGTCATTATCAATATCATAATAAAAAAAATAATATGCATTTTTTTTAAATAAATAATAGTAAATTTTACTTTTCGAACAAAATTATTAGCGTAAGAGGAGATGTTTCAGAAATGTATGGAGCCTGGGCCAGCACATTGTACACTTAATGCTAGATATAGTTACGCTATATTTAACTGTTTTTGATGTTAATTTCCTATATTTTGGCTTAGTTTTTATACAGATTCAATTTAACTCGGCCAATGAGTGCAACACAACTACTAATAAATATGGTGGTCAGCAATAAGCGAAATAATATTATGATAGTGATATTTGATTAACGTGTCATGTATCTAAGGCTATCGTATCTGTATCATCTACCATATGACTGCGAATAAAACAAAACATGAATTCCGATCATACGGCCCATTAAATAAACACAATCAACTCAAAGCAACACTCGACACGAACACAACGGGAAAATAAAACTGTCAAAGTCGCCAATCAAACGTCATAACCACTGTCATGGCTACCCTAATAAATGGTTTTACGTATGTACGTGTGTACGTGTGTATGTATGTACGTATGTACGTATGTGCCTGTGTACCGTATGTACGTATGTACGTGTGTACGTGTGTATGTACGTATGTACGTATGTACGTGTGTACGTGTGTATTGTGTACGTGCGTACGTGTGTATGTACGTATGTACGTGTGTACGTGTGTACGTGTGTATTGTGTACGTGTGTACGTGTGTAAGTGTGTATGTACGTATGCACGTATGTACGTGTGTACGTGTGTGTGTACATATGTACGTATGTACGTGTGTTCGTGTATACGTGTGTTAGTGTGTATGTACGTATGTACGTGTGTACGTGTGTATGTACGTATGTAAGTGTCTACGTGTGTATGTACGTATGTACGTATGTATGTATGTATGTACATATGTACGTATGTACGTGTGTACGTGTGTAATGTGTACGTGTGTAGCTGTGTATGTACGTATGTACGTATGTACGTGTGTACGTGTGTATTGTGTACGTGTGTACGTGTGTATGTACGTATGTACGTGTGTACGTGTGTATGTACGTATGTACATATGTACGTGTGTACGTGTGTACGTCTGTATGTACGTATCGTACGTATGTACGTATGTACGTGTGTACATGTGTGTGTACGTATGTACGTATGTACGTGTGTACGTGTGTATGTACGTATGTACGTGTGTACGTGTGTACGTGTGTACGTGTGTATTGTGTACGTGTGTACGTGTGTATGTACGTATGTACGTGTGTACGTGTGTACGTGTGTATTGTGTACCTGTGTACGTGTGTATGTACGTATGTACGTATGTACGTATGTACGTATGTACGTGTGTACGTGTGTACGTGTGTATGTACGTATGTACGTATGTACGTGTGTACGTATGCATGTATGTACGTATGTACGTTATGTACGTATGTACGTGTGTACGTGTGTATGTACGTATGCACGTGTGTACGTGTGTACGTGTGTTTTTACGTGTGTACGTGTGTACGTGTGTTTTTACGTGTGTACGTGTGTACGTGTGTATGTACGTATGTCCGTGTGTACGTGTGTATGTACATATGTACGTATGTACGTGTGTACGTGTGTACGTGCGTACATGTGTATGTACGTATGTACGTGTGTACGTGTGTATGTACGTATGTACGTGTACGTACGTGTATGTACGTGTGTACGTGTGTACGTGTGTACGTGTGTATGTACGTATGTACGTATGTCCGTGTGTACGTGTGTACGTGTGTACGTGTGTATGTACATATGTACGTATGTACGTGTGTACATGTGTACGTGTGTACGTGTGTATGTACGTATGTACGTGTGTACGTGCGTACGTGTGTATGTACGTATGTAAGTTTCTACGTGTGTATGTACGTATGTATGTATGTATGTACGTATGTACGTATGTATGTATGTATGTATGTATGTATGTACGTGTGTACGTGTGTATTGTGTACGTGTGTACGTGTGTATGTACGTATGTACGTGTGTACGTGTGTATTGTGTACGTGCGTACGTGTGTATGTACGTATGTACGTATGTACGTGTGTACGTGTGTATGTACGTATGTACGTGTGTATGTACGTATGTACGTATGTACGTGTGTACGTGTGTATGTACGTATGTACGTGTGTACGTGTGTACGTGTGTATTGTGTACGTGTGTACGTGTGTACGTGTGTATGTACGTATGCACGTATGTACGTGTGTACGTGTGTGTGTACATATGTACGTATGTACGTGTGTTCGTGTGTACGTGTGTTAGTGTGTATGTACGTATGTACGTGTGTACGTGTGTATGTACGTATGTAAGTGTCTACGTGTGTATGTACGTATGTATGTATGTATTTACAGTCAAGACCAAAAGTCGAGTTGCAATCTCACAAAACTATGGCCAAGCAATACTAGTTGTAGTTACGACCTTCTTCTATAATAAAGTTTGATACACACTCATACACTTTGCTGCCCGCTTATGATTGTTAGGTACTACTTACTAATTTCAAGGTCCACAGTAAGTGTTTCAATGGCCTAACGGTTTTCGCCTTGATGGGCGTTCAAGGTGGTTCGAGTTCAAATCTGATAACTTACAAAATATTTTTTAAATGTTTATTGGTGAGTTATGAATGCTGACAACAAAAATATCTAAAAATACCGATCCGCAACTTAAAGATGATACTTTCTTTTAAGATTTTTTCTATATTAGACTCATTATAAAAAGATGACGGTAGACTTGAAAGAATCTGAATCACTCCTTCACAAAAAATATTCCGCTACCTACAATAACTATTATTAGCTACAATAAGTCAAATAATATTACTTACCTGTTGTTAGTTGGTGAACATATAGTTACCAGTTTGTGTTATTAGTTTTACTTTTTTAATCAATATGCAGACATATGCAGCAATATATCTCAAATATCATATGAAACCGGCTTTTGTGTAAGTTGTTTTTATTATTATTTGTGTTAAGGTGCAAACTAATCGCTTGTTGCAAGTCTGTAGTAAAATTGTTATTGTTTTAGAGAAATACTGTAAGCCGTTGGAGGTCAAGGTCAAGAGGTTGGAGGACGAAGGTAGCTGTCGAGACAAGTGAAACGAAACGACAATATTTACCGTTGAATAAACTTTTAAATCTTGCGAAGAAGGGAGGTTGCATTTGTGGTTTAAAAATAAACTGGCGCGACTGGTGGAGTCTTATCGAGCTAAACAAAAAAAAAAAACTATTTATAACAATCACAGTGCAGAAGTGTCCTACAGAGTGTTTTAAATATATACCATTATATATCTTAATAACGGACTCTAAACCATCTCTAAAGTAATTTAGCTAAGTGACAGTAACATGTTCGGTTGGCTTAATTGCTAACAGATGTCGCCTTTTGCAATTTCAATACAAATTACTTTTGGTAAATTATAAAAACAATAATTTCAGAATTTGATAAGAAATAAGTTCGTTTACTTTTGAACTAAGAAAGCGCTTGAAGATTATAATCTCATGCCATCAAACTCCGAAAAAAGTCACTGCAGGATGACAGCACTAGTACCATGCTATACACGCAAAAAAATTGTAAAAGTAATAAGCACTATTTTGTGTTTTAGTATAGATTATTTTATGATTGCACTAATATTCAGGTTAAGCTTCAATCCTCTTTTCTTTAAGAAAATGAATAATTAAGCTATAACCTCTTTAATCATAATATATGTATAATATTATAATTTTCATATCTAACAACCAAAAATGTTTTTTGTATTTTTTACCATAACAATATCATAAGTTTGTCAAGGATTACTTTTATATAAAATATTACAATGTTGCCGTTTCAACGTTTGTTTCATTTGTTAGTATAAGTATATCTATACCGAATAATATATAACTTTATAGTATATTGCATTATAATATGCTTATTGTTTTATTTTTATATATTTTTTTATTATATTACCTCTATAGTAAACTAAAACATATAATAATAAAAACCTTTTTTGGGATAAATATTCAATAAATTTTCCTATTCGTTTAAATATTATTTGCAAACATTTTTACTTTAAAATACAAATCAATTATCATAATTTTAAATTATATGAAACAACAAAAAGATTTGCCTTTATTAAGGATCGAACCCACAATCGCTCGCTTTTGATAGCACCATTGTTAAGTGCGGCCGCTAACTCAACTTCAAATGAAGTAACGAAATTTTGCATTACTTTAAAGAAAGACGAAGACTGCGATAAGATAATAATGCGGTAGTGTGCGTGGCCGGTTTAGCGCAGGCGACAGTAGTCTTTAAGGTGGGAATGGACTTCTACAGCTGATAGATAGTACATACCATACCATCATCATCATCCCAGCGTTAATCCCAGTCGCATCCAAAGCCTTTTTCAGCTTTGGAGTCTGGCGTCCGCTTTACCAGTCCATCTGCTTCTATGGCTAAACTTCGACATTTTCCGTGAAGCGACTGCCGTCTGACCTCCACAACCCGAAGGCGACATCGAAGCATTGCAGTTAGACCAATTGTTGGATTTTTGAGGGCTCCAACAACCCGTAACGACTGCCAGTAGATGTTTTTATGGCAAGCGGGACCAACGGCTTAGCGTCCTTTCCGAGGCACGACCAGACCAGTGCAAATATTCATATTCATGCATACAAATATTTGCACTGTGCGGGGATCGAACCCGCGCCACCTTGCGCAGCGGCCGCGTCCGCTACCGCTACGCCACGGAGGCTGTCAATCAATTGCTATGCAACTGATTAGCAAAATTCTTATTCATAACTGCTGCTTACAATGCTAAGCAATTGATTACTTGCTGTCAAAATTAAACATCACCGGACCGCTGCTAAGAGGATGCTAAGAGGCAACATGGCGGATGTTATTTGAATCAGCTGATTGATTTAACGTTGTCATACTGACATTTATTATTAATTTTCTTCCTGCGCGATAGATGGCGTTGGCGATTAGAACAGAGCGGTCGGTATATGTTCACGGGTTATATGTAGTTACAATCAGCTGTAGAAGTCCATTCCCACCTTAAAGACTACTGTCGCCTGCGCTAAACCGGCCACGCAGACTAACGCATTATTTTTATTATCGCAGTCTTCATCTTTCTTCAAAGTAATGCAAAATTTCGTTACTTTATTTGAAGTCAAGTTAGCGGCCGCACTTAACAATGGTCTATCATAAGCGAGCGATTGTGGGTTCGATCCTTAATAACGGCAAATCTTTTTGTTGTTTCATTTATTTTAAAATTATGATAACTGATTTGTATTTTAAAATAAAAATGTTTGCAAATAATATTTAAACGAATAGGAAAATTTACTGAATATTTATACCAAAATAGGTTTTTATTATATGTTTTAGTTTACGATAGATGTAATATAATAAATAATATAATGCAATATATTATAAAGTTATATATTATTCGGTATAGATATACTTATACTAATAAATGAAACAAACGTTGAAATGGCAGCATTGTAATATTTTATATAAAAGTAATCCTTGACAAACTTATGATATTATTAAGGTAAAAAATATAAAAAACATTTTTGGTTTTTAGATATGAAAGTTATAGTATTACATGTTATCATTAAAGAGGTTATAGCTTAATTATTCATTTTCTTAAAGAAAAGAGGATTGAAGCTTAACCTGAATATTATTACAATCATAAAATAATCTATACTTAGAACACAAACAGTGCTTATTACATTTACAATTTTTTTGCGTGTATAGCATGCCATCCTGCAGTGCCTTTTTTCGGAGTTTGAAGGCATGAGATTATAATCTTCAAGCGCTTTCTTAGTTCAAAAGTAAACGAACTTATTTCTTATCGAATTCCGAAATTATTATTTTTATAATTTACCAAAAGTAATTTGTATTGAAATTGCAAAAGGCGACATCTGTTAGCCATTAAGCCAACCGAACATATTACTGTCACTTAGCTAAATTACTTTACGATTTGGTTTAGAGTCCGTTATTACGATATAATTAATGACATATATTTAAAACACTTTGTAGGACACTTCTGCACTGTGATTGTTATAAATTGTTTTTTTTTTTTTTTTTGTTTAGCTCGATAAGTCTCCACCAGTATCGCCAGTTTATTTTTAAACCACAAATACAACCTCTTTTCTTCGCAAGATTCAAAGGTTTATTCAACGGTAAATATTGTTGTTTCGTTCCACTTGTCTCGACACATAAGCCACCTTCGTCCTCCAACCTCTTGACTTTGGCTTACAGTATTCCTCTAAAACAATAACAAATTTATTACACACTTTCAACAAGAGATTGGTTTGCACCTTACCCAAATAATAATAAAAACAACTTACACAAAAGCTGGTTTCATATTATGATATTTGAGATATATTGCTGCATATGCCTGCATATTGATTAAAAAAGTAAAACTAATAACACGAACTCGTAACTATATGTTCACCAACCAACAACAGCTATAAGCCCCGCACGATGATATTGCGATGGAACCTTGTCACAATAACAGCTTTGTGACGTCATCTGTCACACAAAAGGACAGCTAGCAAAAGAATGTTTAACGTGAAATTAATAAACTAGGGTTAAGGGTTTATTTGTATTTTATAATTTTATTATACATACACTCTTTATACACCTACTCACCCATATTCTGACAAATAAACTTTCATTATTAAAAATTCCAAGGAAATAATTCTTGTAGACGTAAGAAAAATATACTTATTCGTATATCTTTGTTACATGTATACAAATTTTTTCTAACTACATTTCTGTTCATTTGCGAGCGGGAATTGAACCAGAGTCCACTGTGTAGCAGTCATGTGTTAATTACTACCTACATCTATCAGATTATAAATAAAACCAGGATAGTTTGTAAAAAAATGTTTATATATAATTCAATATAATCTTACCCTATTTATTAAATTCCACTCATATAGTCTTCCGAATCAGAACTGCTTTCTGTGTCTGTCGTTTCCGATTCACTGTCGTCTGCCGTATTTATGACAAACTAGCTTTCCGCCCGCGGCATCGCCCGCGTGGAGTTCGGTTATATCGCGCTTTTTAGGTTTCCCTCGGGAACATCAAATTTTTCCGGGATAAAAAGTAGCCTATGTTCTTTCTCAGGGTCTAAAGATTGTTTGTGCCAAATTTCATCAAAATCGACTGAGAGGTTTAAGCGGGAAAGCGTAACAGACAGACAGACAGAGTTACTTTCGCATTTATAATATTAGTATGGATAACTCGTCAGTTATTCGATCTTTATTCCAATATTTCCTCTTCAAGCCGTTTAACATGATTGACTTCCCTTCGCCAGTCATCTGGAGTTATTGACGCCAACGCCTCCAACGTCAGAGCTTCAATGCGACTTTCCAACTGCTCCACATTCTTTTCTGAGATCCTCATCTTTACCAGGTTCCCGATGTACTCAATGGGGTTGAGGTCGCAGTTGTAGGGTGGTAATCTAACGACCTCATGGCCATTGCCAGCTAATAAATTGTCAATTTTATAATTTTTCGCTCGGTCTGTACCGTTTAATTAATAAATACAGTTCAGGTTTTGTACTGTTGTTGGGAAAGTCGATGTTGTGAGCTTGTAGTCACTCAACCATCAACTGTTTTTTATTGTTCATACTTGGTGGCCTATTCTCGTCCCTACTGTGATAAGGGGCGTTGTTTATCACAATTATGGAATTACGTGGTAATTTGGGTTCTAATTTTTCTGTAAGCCACTTAGTGAAATTCTCAGCATTCATTTGATCATGGTAATCCCCCGTTTTGGTGTCTTTTTTAAATATTAAAAGGGCATTGTCAACAAAATCGCTTTCACTTACCGTGTGAACTATTATCCATCGGCGGCCAGGGCTGTCGTTCCGTCTCACTCTGACATCGGTTGCTGTTTGCCAACATTTTTTTTATCGTGTAGTGTGCGTGTATCCACGTTTCGTCGAAATAAATAACGGGTCTTTTGTTATTACCAAGCGAGTCATTTTCTTTCATACGTCGTAAATATTTAGCCCTCCACGTTTGAATTTGGGGTCTTTCAATTATAGGCAGTCTTTTTTGTTAGCATCGTTTAAATTAGTAGCCTAAATCACATTTATTTTTCTTAATGTAGTTTCACTGCCAGTATAATTAAGGTCTACTTTGAAGCCGCCAAGATTTTGCGCATTGTGGGTATTTCTCTCCTCACCGTATACATTGAATGTAATATTTCTTAAAGCTGTTAAAGAAAATCCGTCGAAATATTTCTTCTTTTGTCGTTTTCCTTTAATAGGAGTTCTCATTTTGCTGGCTGTTGCTGGCTTATGCTCTCGTCGCAATTTCGTCACAGTATTTTTTGCAACGCCTGTGGTACATGCCACACGCTCCGTGACTTTGGTAGAATTTTGCCAAATATTTTTAATAATTATTAGCAGTTGCTTCGGTATTAAAATTTCCTCAGTAGTGTCCGAAGCACTTTTTAAAGCACGGTTTATATTTTCAAGAACTAACTTACAGTCCTTTTTCTCTTTAACAAAATAATTGTCCACTTTAATTATAATTTCACGAGCACGACTGTTAATTAATTTTTTACTCATTTTAACGAGTAACAACTAACAAAACTAAACAACAAAACTCAAAAACAACATTAAAACAGGATAACAAAAACAAAAAGCTAACAAAAATATTCGATGTGCGTAAGTGGGTAAGCGCGGACTGAACATGCGAACGGTACCGACGGTGCGAGTTCGACTACGTCATCAAGATGGCCGCCAGTCGCAATATCATCGTGCGGGGCTTATAAGTAATATTATTTGAGTTATTGTAGTTAATAATAGTTATTGTAGGTAGTGGAATATTTTTTTGTTCAGTTTGTTTCAAATCTATCGTCATATTTTTATAATGACTCTAATATGGAAAAAATCTTAAAATAAAGTATCATCGTTAAGTTGCGGATCGGTATTTTTACATATTTTTGTTGTCAGCATTCATAACTCACCAATAAACATTTCAAAAATATTTTGTAAGTTATTAGATTTGAACTCGAACCACCTTGAACGCCAATCAAGACGAGAACCACTAGGCTATTTAAACACTTACTGTGAGCGTTGAAACTAGTAAGTAGTACCTAACAATCATAAGCGGGCAGCAAGTTGTCAAAGTGTATAAGTGTGTATCAAATTTTATTATAGAAGAAGGTCGTAACTACAACTAGTATTGCTTGGCCATAGTTTTGTGAGATTGTAACTCGACTTTTGGTCTTGACTGTAAGTATGTACGTATGTACGTATGTACGTGTGTACGTGTGTATGTACGTATGTACATACGTATGTACGTATATACGTGTGTATGTACGTATGTACGTATGAATGTATGTATGTATGTATGTACGTATGTATGTATGTATGTATGTATGTATGTTCATCTGTTCCCTCGTAACTTCTAAACTACTTAACAGAATTCGACAAATGACATATCATTATAAGCGTCTTAATTGTCCGCTGGTTACAGGCTATATGGGGTTTCACAAAATCTACTGTGGCGCCCTCTAGCGGACAAAACATACAGAGTAAAAAAATGCAACGGAATTGCATGATTTAATTCCCCCATCTCCATTCCATCATCGGACGACCCGCCGTACGGTGACTTTCCACTCTTACGTTGTTAACACCACTACGATCCGGACGAAGCGTTTCGCTTCTTCTTTTATACCGCGTACATCGAGGGACTGGAACAACTTGCCGGCGGTGGTGTTTCCGTCACACTATAATTTGAGTGTCTTCAAGGCTAGAGTGAATAGGCTCTTAATAAACTAGCGCGCTTTACCATCAACGATCGCATCACTGCTTTCCATTAGGTGGGGCTGCAGTCAAGCGCTAGTTTATAATTTATAAAAAAAAAACTGTAGGTACATAACAAAAAACAACCTATAACACTAAAACGTATTCTTGAGCAAAAGTTGGGCACCTTTCGAAACCACAATCTGTAGATAGAGGCAAAAGGAATCATTTGTATTGATTTGCATAAAAGATATCCGAAATAAAACTCGAAGCCTTTACAAATACCAGCAAAACGCCGAAGGCAAGGCAATTGTCAAAGTTGATTTTGTTTTGGTGAATTACTACTTGTAATAGACCTTATACCGAAGTAATACAGTATATTTTCAAATGCGATGAAAGGGATAAAGAAGAGGAATTCGCGGTAGAGGTATGAACTGTAAATACAAACCGTTCGTAATCTGAGATTGCTTCGACAGGCAAAATAAAACTGCTACTATACACCTCAAAACCATCTGCACTGTTCCGCCAACCTATTATATACGCTAAATTTCAAACCCTAAATCAGAATACTTTATCGCCGCGTTAAATACATGCCGATAAATTATTATGAATCCTTCTAAACCCGTAGAGCCTTTAAAGTAACCGATATTTTTTTTTAATTATAAACTAGAGCTTGACCGCAATCCCGCCTGATGGTAAGGAGCGATGCAATCGTTGATGGTAAAGCGCGCTGGTTTATTAAGAGCCTATTCACACAAAAATACCGAGCCCAATAGGAAGGAAAGCGGCAGTTGAGCGAGGTGATGTAATGTTAAACCCAACAACACGATCAACGATGCTGCACCAGGGCGACATGATTTAAAGACCCTCCACGAACAAACTCCCGACACATTTAGACAATATTAGGTATTTCGTACCCGACACACATCGCAACACAACTGTTCAGACCCATCCTCGGCCCGGCTTCATCAGACATTATGCCGGAACAAGGCGAATCGAATGGCGGCAAGACTATGTCTGTTGGGTGGTAACTTCTGCCGGCAGCCGATGTTATGTTAGTTCCGATCCTAATTTCCGATCTCATTCAAAGTGTAAGAACTCTACTTTCTTTCCCAATAAAATTCAAATAAAAATTAAACTTTGGATTCAAAGCTGGTTAACACACGATCTTCACAATAAACTTTCTGAAACAATACAGTTTCCTAACGTCAAACGAAACCACCAAAGAGTAATCTAAATAATATGAACTAAATACATACATTAATTTCCGGGTCGCGCCCGTATGGCAAGTCTGGCATCTGGTAATGCTGCATAGCTAAAAGTTCTGGGGTACAGAAATAAATTCCGTACACCACAACTTTTGTTTTATTTTAAAACTGTTCTCGGGGCGATCCCCACAGTGCTGACACCCTGGCGTTTCCTCTCGCCTTATCCGGAACAGGAAACAGCCGTGTCTGGTGAGGACATGCGTCAGACGGAAGGTGAGGGCGCCATGGCGTGTCTCTAGCCAAACCTCAAAGAATGGACTTACCACCACTATTGTGGCGTGCCCAGCACTGGGTTGCAACCATCGCACTCACCATGTCGATATGAGAACCCGCCGAAATTCTGTCCGCCGTACCGCGATTTCTCGCGTCAGCAAAGATATGCCCCGGCGTTTTGCCCCCTCTCGCCACTCCCACATGGGGATTCACTCAAGCCTTGAAGATACTTAAATTGTAGTCAGACGAAACAATGCCGCTGGCAAATTGTTTCAGTCCCTCGATTTACACGGTATAAAAGGCGACCTGAAACAATGCTTCGTTCGGATCGTAGTAGTATCTACAACGTAAAGATGCATGCTCGCCATATGACGGGTCGTCCAATGATGGTACGGAGATGGAGGAATTAAGGCATGCGAATCCCACGCACACTCTCCATAATACATCCTATAGAACACCGACAGGCTGACGACGCTTAGCCTGTGCTCCAGGCTTTGGAGACCGTTTTGATCTTAATCCCGGTAATCCAGATCAATCTTCGTCTGGCGCAGCAATTCGTTGGTCATGTGGTTGGGTTTAACATTGCATCACCTCGCTCAACTGCCGTCTTCCTTCCTATTCACTCGGTTTATTTTTTGAGTGAATAGCCTCTTATTAAACTAGCGCGCTTTACCATCAACGATTGCATCACTGCTTACCATCAGGCAAGATTGCGGTCAAGGACTGGTTTACAATCATAAAAAGAGAACTGAGTCACCATGAGTCTTCGCACGCCACTCCACCGAATTCAAAGTTGCTAGGAGGCATTTTACAGTACCAACCCAAATATGGCAGCAGTAATTTCATTTCATTGGAGATTCACCCCGTTCAGAGATTGCCTATAGTGCAGAATTCGTACGCTCTATCATAGCCTCTTTTTCGGACCGGATTGATTCCTTACTAGCCCGAGCACCCGAAAGGTATCTCTCCACAACTGTGTTATCATCAGCATATTATATCAGATACCGGGCATCAGCAGATCGTTAATACGCTGCAAGAACAGTGTTACAGAGAGAACATATCCCTGAGGAACACTAGTTAACCTGGGCTCCGATGAGCATCCGTCGATAAAAACTCGGAGGGACCGTTCAGCCAGTCAGGCTAGGGGGATTGGCATGAGGCTAGGGGTTACTTACCAGGTTGAAGGCCCTCGAGACATCTAGGAAGATGGTAATCGGTTCCCTATTTCTCTCGAGGCCCTAGCGCCCCACAAGTGAGTGGCATCCGCTAGTAGGGTAGTTGACCGATTACAGCGAAACTCGTAGTGTCGGTCACTGAGGAGATGGTTATTTTCCAGGTATGCCAAGAGGCGCGAGTTCAATACACGCTCCATAATCTTGCAGAGTATGGATGTTATTGAAATCGGTAGATATTTGGTAGGATCAGCACGACTACCTTTTTGGGCACGGGCTGCACGTTGACAAGCTTCCAGGACTGTAGTGTAGGCAATACATATATCAGTTCTAAATGCAGCAATAATACAACTACGGAAAGTCAGGAGAGAACTCGAGCGCAGAAGCCTTAAAAACAATCGCTGGTATACCATCTGGACCACTGGCCTTATTCAAGTCCAGACAACACAGTACTCTCAGAAGCTCCTTGTTCCTAATGCGAACCTACGACATTGAAGTATCGCAGTAAGGAAAATTCGGTGGAGTAGCACAATAGTATCAAGACGCGAATCGTGGGCAAAGAGAGATGCAAATAGACCTGCTTTTCTGCATTTGGATCTAATAGTTCAAAATACCTTCTTCTTCTTCTTCTTCTTCTTCAGCCCATAGTGGTCCACTGCTGAACAAAGGCTTCCCCCAAGGCATTCCACGATGACCGGTCTTGTGCTGCCCGCATCCAACAGATTCCCGCGGCCTTCCCCAGGTCATCAGTCTACTTTGTAGAGGGCCTTCTTACGCTGGATCTTCCGGTAAGTAGCCGCCACTCCAGAACCATACTGCCCCGTCGGCTATCGGTTCTACAAGCAATGTGCTCCGCCCACTGGCACATAATTTTAGCGAATCGAAGAGCTATGTCGGTGAATAAGTACCCATTTTATTACAATACTAATTACTAAACAATTTTATAACAAACTTGACTGCCATGATAAAAGCAAGAGTAATAAAAAACGGGTGAAAAATTGGTATAATTATACATTTGAAATTAAAAAACAAACTTTATATATTGAATAACATGCCAATATATGTTGCTAATTTTCCTTTATTGGTTTAAATAAAATATATTTTTATTAAATACATAATAAATATATAGTACTACCTACTAAAATATGAAATTACTTATTCAATTACAAAGAAGTATTTAAATTCCTAAAAAGAATACTTAAAGGGCTGTTGCCGGTTCATGCAATACACCGCTATAGGTAAGCATATCAGATTTGGCAAACGGGAGCTTTGCCAGACGGGCTCGATCCACATTTCCGCCACAAAGTCTCCAAGGAACCCTTCAGTGACGACACAATCTTGTACATCCAGAACTCCAATTTACCCTTCCCAGTAATCACGGGGCACAGCTTTGTTACTTTTATATATGTAAATCTCTATCCGTGTATTATGCAGTGGAAATGTTCCAGTTGGCTTGACAAACCCGCAAACTGGTAAACTATTAATTGGTCAACTGGGAGCAAACAATTTGGATTACAGATTCGGAAAGCTACAGTTGGGTTTAGGCCTTCTCCAGTTTTCCAATGCAAATACCGCTAGAATAAGCTACATGTGACTTGGTTGACTGTAGTGTTTAGCTACACTTAGTTAGGACTTTCTAGAGGTCAGACGGCAGTCGCTTCACGGAAAATGTCGAAGTTTAGCCATATCAGCAGTTGGACTGGTAAAGCGGACCCCAGACTCCAAAGCTGAAAAGGCTTCGGATGCCACTGGGATTAACGCTGGGATGAGGAGGAGTAGTTAGGACTTTCTAGCCTAATTGGTATCGGAATGCCTAGTCAAATAAAGATTTGCTTTGAAATGTACGTGTATTCTGTTTTTTTTTTTTTTAATTGGCGAATATCGTATCAAAATAGTTACAATGTGTAGTTTAGTACAAAAAGCAACTATACCTACAGACATTAAAAGCGACACTATTTTTTAATAATAATAATAATAAAAAATTCAGTGATACTTGGTGTGATGCTGTTGGTCCAAACAGTCACCTACCCCTGAACCTAGCTTCTCGGCGGCAGTGGGAGGAGCTGCTCTGCATACTGGTTCGAAACTATTTATTAGAGTCAGCCGATAATAATGCGGAGCGGTCTCGACTTCTAGCTAGCTATGAGTCAGTGTCAGGCTATTGGTTGAATGCAATCCCTTGCCCGAGCGTGGGTACTTTTCTGGAGAGAACCACTTTAGCCTGACGGTGAGCCTCCGTATAGGGGCCAGGACTAATGAACCCCATCGCTGTCGGTGCGGAGGAGACGTCGATCCCCTGGGCCACCACGGCCTGGCATGCCGCCGTAGTGCAGGACGTTTTTCACGATACGCGTCTCTGAATGATATCATCCATCGTGCCCTTGCCTCAGCTGGTGTTCCAGCTGTCCTCGAGCCTACTGGTATTATTGGAGATGATGGCAAGAGACCCGACGACATGACACTCATTCTCTGGAAAAACGGGCGGTGGCTTGTATGGGATGCGTCATGTGTAGATACCGTAGCTCAATCCCACTTACCGGCGACCGCCCGCAGAGCCGGCGCTGCTACAACAGCTGCGGAGGTCATAAGCAGGCACAAATATGCGGCGTTATCTGAGCCCTACATATTTCTGCCTTTCACCGTGGAGACCCTAGGGCCCTTGGGTGCGGAGGCTCGACAATTTTTCAAAGAAATCTCAAAGGTTGAGTTTGGTGATTCAACGTGGGAACGCGGCCAGCCTTTTGCGCACCCTGCCTGGTGATCGCAGCAATCTGGGTTCAATTTTTTATATACTTTAAATTTAATCTGTAGTTAGTTTGTATTTTATTTCTTTCTTTTTAGCTTTAATTTATTCATAATTTAGTTTTAATTAATATTAATATTTTATTGTTTGTATTTACACTAATAAAATATTATAATAATATATCAACAGACTAGCTGACCCGGCAAACTTTGTTCCGCCTTAAAGGCAATATCACATTATCACATTTTTTTACTTTTTAAATTAGGATAATTGTAAATAATAAATAATAACTATTCAATGATTCTTTATTTGCCACCTTGCGCCTTGTGAAAAACTACATCTTTTGTTTTTTTTTATCAGGCGCGAAAACAAATGACGTGGAAGGTCTTCGGACTCGTTAACGTGCCACATAATAACTGGCCATGGGAAAAATATGGATGTTCGAGATTAAGACCACAAACTTTCAATGATTGGCCTTTTGATTTATTTACAGTCATGGCGAATGCAAGACGGATCAGCCTGTCGGCTGGGATCATCGGGGTCCTCGGAATGAGAACTTCCTCACCTTTGAATTTTTCGTTGAGTATTGTGGCGTAAATCAAATTGTTCATCAATTTACTTACCACCAAACGTGTTCCGTTGCACAGTTATGGTTGGTTTAAGTTTCGAATCATGATTACTACGGAACCAATCTTTAGTCGTAAATTATACGGAGGCAAACCAAGTACATCCAAGAAGTTTAAAAATTTCATTGGATAATTGGTGGCATCATCTTCACTTGTTACACAGTCAGTAGATGTCAAGGAATGCAGTGTACCAATGATCTCATTCAGATGCCGATATTGCTCGCTTACTCAACCATTCATTATTTTTGACGTTAGTAATGATGTCTGGGAATACTTTGTTGATATCGTCTTTCGATAAGACAAAGTTACAGAAATTCGGACGAAATGGAATTAGTCCGCTCGATTCGTCGACAGGTACTCGACCATTAGCGATATTCAGCAATTTTACAGGGAAATCTTCAGCAGATGTATCGTTCAGCAATGCAACTCTCATGTTTGTTGTCAGGTGAAGTTTTTTAACATAGCGCCATAGATTCGATGATTTGAGGCAAACGTTTATTGCGTTGGTAGCAGTCGATCTGGGAATTACTGGCAATGTTTGGCGGAAATCGCCAGACAGTAAAATCATTGCGCCTCCAAAACATCTTAAGTCATTACCTAGAATCTAGATCTTGCAATGTTCGGTTAAATGTTTCCAATGCACGTTTATGCGCCATTTTGCATTCGTCCCAGATGATGATCTTCGATTCCGATAAAACTTTGGCCATAGCGGAGCGCTTTGTAATGTTACATGTTGGTTCTTCAATAGATTGAAGATTTAACGGAAATTTTGCACAATGTGGCTGTTATTCCAGAAGAAGCAACTGCAACGGCAATGTTGGATCTTGCGTGAATAGTGGCTGAAACTACTGACATGAAGAATGTCCTACCAGTTGGAACTGGTAGGACATGTGGACGTGTGGACCAAACGCTTGATATGCTGCCTGAATTAAATCAGTATTTGATGAATTTCTTCTAGCGTTTCGTAAATTATCTAGCTATTAATCTCTGAGGTTTACTCGATGATTTCGCATTGTCAACCAAGCCGTTTCACGGTCTGCTTCCTTTTACTTTTGTCAGTCAGAAGCACTCAGTCGAGCCATACTAACGCGCTAACGTGCGAGGCGCTCTTCACGTGCAATTTCTTGCTCTTCTTCAGTGATAATCTAGTCAGGAGTGTTCTGCGGTATAACTGAGTAACTTTCGGGTGTGTTTTTATAAAAATATTTTTTTAAGATAATATACGGTTTTATTAATCATTAATATGCTTTGAATCGGACAAATTTGGCGGTATTTCTGTGTGGTCTATGAAAATGGTCAAAAAGCAGAACGCAAATATTAGGCTGTTACAATATTTTTTAATAGCATAACGTTATGCTATATTATATGAATATAGCAGATCCGCGCACCTACACGTTGTATCCATGGACGTATTTAAATATTTTTGAGAGTTGGTAACACTGTAAGGTTGGCACCCGTCAAACATGTCAACCCATTACATAATTATTTTTATATGTAGAAATTTAAATACACGATATTATGAGCAAAGTTGGTATTATGTTGTCGATTCATAAGTCTTGTTTTAATGCGTTCTTCAATTCGAGTCAAATGTTTGACAGAAAGCAAGTGGTCAACTTTTATATGGGAAAATGGAATTGTCGTTTTACTATATCTTACTCGCAATTTTTCCTTATTTGCTCACCGTTTAGACCTACCCTGGACTACGACAAACATTTGAAACCCAAACTCAGCTCAATCGGCCCAACCGTTCTCGAGTTTTAATCAGACTAACGAACAACAATTCATTTTTATTTATATAGATAAATTGCTATAAGGCACAAAAAAAAAATATTTTTCAACCGCAACAAAGGAACGCGTTTTTTCTCGGTGGTAGACCATAATATCGGCTGACAGCTGTAGAAGTTACCACCCACCAGTCAAAGTCTTGTCGTCAAGTGATTCGTAGTGCGCCGGAATGATGTCTGGTGAAGCCGTAAGAAGGACGGGTTTGAGCAGTTATGTTGCGATGTGTGCCGAATACGATGCGCCAAAGGGTCTCCAGATTTATTTCCCTCCAGCGCAGCAACGTTGGTTGTGTTGTTGGGTTTCATATTGCATCACCTCGCTCAACTGCAGTTTTCCTTCATAATATATTCATAATAGAATAGTGAAACACGTCAATGCCAGACAACAACTATTTTGTAACGCCACTCCGCCTCAGCCGATCACATCGCGCCACCCTTGCCAGCCAATAACAGCCGATCAAAGCGCGCTACCCTAGCCAGCCAATAACAGCCAAGCCAAGCCACCGCCGCCAGAACCACCGGCGCCTCCGGTGGGGGAAATGCCATAAAAGCCTTGCGAGCTCACTTGTCGCAATTCTACCCCCAGTTTGCTGGCAGGACCGGCGAGGGCGGACTCTGAGCGGCCGACCAGAGCGGGCGGTACCCGCAGACCAGCGCAGATGGCGCCACCGGCGATTGGATCGCCAGCACCACCGAGGCTCTCGGCCTACGACTCCCCCGCTATGCTATCGGCGTGCTCCTCCAGCATGTCGCTGGCATCGGGGGACTTGACCGGGTCTGGGCAGGAGGACGTGTCGCGAGACACGTCCCCACGATCCGGACGCCGGTCCATCGAGGGACGGGACCAAGCAGGCCGGCAATCACCGGTCACAACACCGCCTCCGCTGCTCGGGTTCGGATACGAGTTCTCACTCGAGGCCCGACCGCAGCGGCGGCGCAGAAGCTCTGGGGAAACGAATGAGGCGAAGCGATACTGCCCCGACCCGCCGCGGCCTCAGCGCACCCGCGCGCCGCGCGGGGGGGGAGAGCCCGCTTCGCCGACCTTCGCGGAGGCAGTGCGCCGCACGCCGCCGCGCTCGCCTACACCGACGCCGACACCGATGGAGGAGGAGCGGATAACTGTGTCCGCTGGCACCACCGCCCCCCCCACCACCGATAAGAAGAAGAAGAAGTTGCGCTACCCACCGCTGGTAGTGGAGAGGCTGCCGAACTGGGCCGCTCATTTCCGGGCCCTTAGGGAGCGCTTGGGCCGGCCGCCTAACGCTCGCCCGTACGGGACGGGGGTGCGATTTACCCCCGACACCGAGGACGAGTACCGGCTGGTCCAGCGGTACCTTACCGGCCTGGAGAAGGAGAGCGGCGTATCATGGTTCGCCTACTCCCTGCCAGCGGAGAAGAGCCTGAAGATCGCCATCCGGGGGCTGCCTGCGGACACAGACCCTCAGGAGATTAGCGAGGAACTCCGGGCGATGGGGTACGAGCCGGAGTACGTGCGCCACATCAAAGGCGCACAGGGAAGACCCAGCTGCGTATTCCACGCAATCCTAAAAAGGACGCCGGAGGTCAGAGCCATCTATGACACCGCCGTCTTTATGATCATGCGCGGTGTCAAGATAGAGGCTTGGCGCGGGAAACGCGGGCCCGCTCAGTGCCACAGGTGTCAGAAGTTTAGGCACAGCTCGCACCAGTGCCATCGACCGTTCGCCTGCGTACGCTGCGGCGGGGAACACGCGGCACGCGACTGCCCACGCCCGCGGGAGGAGCCGGCCACATGTGCAAACTGCGGTGGCCCGCACCCCGCGTGCAATACCAAGTGCCCCGTGTTCCAAGCGGAACTGAAAAACAGGCGAGCGGGGACTGCCGCCATTACGACCAAAGCGCGCCGGCCACAAGCGGACACGGAGAGGCCGCACACGGTCGACGCCGACGCTGACGCCGCAACTCTAATGGCGGCAGCCAACGGGCCCACCGACCGCGCCCAAACCACCTCGACTAAGCGGAGGAAGAAGGGGCGCGGGGGCAAGGGGAAGGGGGGAAGGGCAAGAAGCCGGTAGAACCCCAAGCCACCCAGGACGACGTGCCTAAGGTCGCCGACCCTGCCCCAAAGGGCAAACAGGTCGTGGCTCCGGGCAAGCTAAAGCCCGACGCCGGTACAGCGCCGCGCCAGAAGGCTCAAGCCAATCGCGGCGCCACCGGCGCCACACATAACACGAATACCAAGACCGAGACCTCAAAGGAGTTCACGACTTGTGCCATCGAGCTATTGATGGACCTTATTAAGGCCATCAGACAGGGTCAGGACGTGGAAACCGTCATCTTTGACGGCCTGACCAAGTTACTACTGCTTCGCCGTGGTTAGGCCGTTGAGGATGATGCACTGGAATGCTCGCGGCCTTAGGGGAAAGGTCGCCCCCCTCCGCCATCTCCTGAGGGAACAGGACATCGACATGGCGATAATAAACGAGACCTTCCTGGGACCGGAGGACAAGGTCAGATTCCCGGGATATCTCGTTTATAGGAAAGACGAACGGTCGGCCTCCCACTCCCGGTACCGTGGTCTGGCGGTACTTGTGAGGCGAAGGGTCGTCCACCAGGAGCTACCCGTACCATCGCTCAGCACGCTCTACGCGCTGGGTGTGCAGCTGCACGTGGCTGGCGAGGACATTGACGTGTACGCGTGCTATAAGCCTCCCGCGGCTCCCATGGACACAACCGAGCTGCGGGGATTACTATATGGCACGCCGCGCGCTGTTGTCCTCGCCGGCGACTTTAATTGCAAGCACCCGGCGTGGAACTCGGTGCGGACCAATACGGGTGGCAGACGACTCTTTGCGGACGCGGAGCCCTCCGTTTACACGGTGTCCGGCCCGGAGACGCCCACCCATTACCCGGATAATCCGGCGTACATGCCGGACGTGCTGGACATCCTCAGACACCGGGGGCTGTGCTGCCAGATCACCCAACTGGTGATCGACGATGAGTTACAGTCGGACCAACAACCTGTACTCGTCGTCCTATCGGGGATGCCGACCCGACTGAAACCGCTAGCGCCACGTCGACGCATAGACTGGACGAAGTTCGCAGAGGAAGTAGAGGCCACCACGCCGGCTCGGCCCATAAGAACCTCCGCGGGCGTAGATGCCATGGCGAATGACGTCACTGCTTGCGTACAGAGCGCCTTACAGTCGGCGACAAGCACACAGCCGCAGGGGAGAGGGCTATTGCCGCCCCTGCCGGCGCGGCTCAGCAGAATGATCGCCGAGAAAAGGCGTCTACGCAAGCAGTGGCAACAGTTAAGATGCCCCACGCTTAAAACGGAGTTAAACCGCCTCGCGGAGAGGGTGAAGGCCGAGCTCAAGGCGCATACCGCCGCGGGCTGGGAGGAAAGGATTGAAGCCACTACAGACAGCTGGCCATCGCTGCATAAGCTGTGTAACCAGGTCAAGAGTACCCCAGCCCCGGTACGGCCGCTATTCAACAGCGACGGGGCGCTGAAGTATGCCGCGGAGGACCGGGCGGAGGTCTTCGCAGAACACCTGGAGCGTCAGTTCCGCCCCAACCCGACCAGCGACACCGACCATGTCGCAGCAGTTGAGAAACACCTGGGAGACGACTTCGCAGCGCCGATAGCACCCGATGAAGAGCCGGTATTTTTCTCGCCGGGCGCAGTCAGACGCGCCATCCTACGCACCAAGCCTAGGAAGGGCCCCGGTGCCGACGGTATCACAAATACAGCGCTGCGCCACCTGCCGTACCATATGGTAGCGGTGCTGGCGTGCCTGGTTACCGGACCTTCCCCGCTGCGTGGAAAGAGGGGCGCGTCATTATGCTGCCCAAGGCGGGAAAGAATATACTGAAGCCGGAGAGCTATCGGCCAATCACTCTGCTGCCGACAGTCTCCAAGGTGTTCGAAGCACTCCTGCTGCGACATCTCCAGCCCCACATCGCGCCGCGGCCCGAGCAATTCGGGTTCCGGGCGGAGCACAGCACGACGCTCCAGCTATGGAGGGTGCTGCACCACGTCACGGCCGCTCTAAATAAGAAGGAGAGCGCCGTTGCAGTACTCCTCGACATGGAGAAGGCCTTCGACCGTGTATGACATGACGGCCTGACTTATAAACTGGCCACATCAGGCGCGCCCCGTCGCGTTGTAAAGGTGGTCTCTACTTACCTCTCCGACAGGACTTTCCGGGTGGTGGTTGACGGGACGCTATTCGCCCCCCGCCCTGAGCTCGCGGGTGTACCGCAGGGCAGCTGCTTATCGCCTGCGTGCTACTCACGTAACACGTTACACCGACGACATCCCCACTACCTCGGAAGCGATGCTCGCGCTTTACGCTGACGACGCCGCGTACATCACTACATCGCTCAATGCGAAGTACGCGGCCGTCAAGACGCAGCGTGTGCTCGAGCTCCTTCCCGAGTGGCTCTCGAAGTGGCGGCTGTCGGTGAACGTGGGAAAAACGCAGGCGATTGTATTCGGATATGCATCCGTCCCACCACCCCTGAGACTCCTGGGAGCCGCCGTCGAGTGGTCCCCCCGGGTGAAGTACCTGGGGGTGACGATCGACCGCCGGCTCACCATGGGGCCACACGTCCGCTCGGTCGCCGCACGGGGCAGGGTTGCCCGCCACCTGCTCAAACCAGTGCTCTCGTCCTGCATCCCGGCGCGCGTCAAACTGGCCGTGTACAAGCTGTACGTACGGCCGATATTGACGTACGCCGCTCCGGCTTGGTTCGCCCTCACTAGCGAGGCGCACCGCAGGACGCTCCGCGCGCAAGAAAATCTTGCGCTGTGGACTATAGTTGCCGCTCCTCGCTATGTGAGGAACGACGTCATCCGGAGGAACCTCAGGCTTGAGAGCCTGGATGAGTTTGTGCGGCGCCTCGCGAAGGAAATGTTCGCGCGTGCCGACGCGTCCGATTTGACGCGAAACCCTTCCCCCGCGACCTGGTAGCGGATGTGTGACCCCCCTCCACCGGATTGACCTCACAGGTGAGCCGCACCCAGGTTACACGCGGTTCACCTGACCCAACAATACTGCACCCATTACACACACACGTCGCGTAGCGTATGCTAGGTTAATATAGGTCTACGCATACGCGGCGGCAGACAACCACCACAAAACAGACGCCAAACACATACACGCGTATGCGCAGCGCGGGCCGCGGTACGCGTAATCACTGGGCGGTGTTACTCTACAGTTCAATACCGCCCACACATACATCACGACCCCTTAGCCTGAAGTGTCTACCGTACATAGATGGTTCTCAGGACGGGCGGGGGTTACATGTTACATCCGTAACTCTGTAGGAGCGTCGAGTCGGCACCACCTGTCGCTGGTCGTCCTCCGCTGGGCTTCCCTCAGGGCAACTGGGGGTCTCACCTGGCGGGGACTGACCGCCGGAGTGCCGTGAAGAAAGCAGGGTCGTGAGTGGATCCTGTAGCGCGCCTACAGAATAACACATAGCAATTACACAGAAGTGCGCAACTCACGCACGTAAGCATACCATCAGGCCCTTTTTGCCGACCAAATGAAGGGTCCGTATTTACGGACCAATAGCCTGCAGTCGCGGCCGGGGGGCAAAGCCCTGGATCCGCTCGCCACGCCCCCTGACGGGGGAATCGCCATTTCCCAAACCGGTGTCGCAATTCTTGTCCGATGAAGGCCAGCCCGCGCCGCAGCCGAGCCAGTAGTTATAATAATGTCCCAACAATGACCTCTGAGTTTGTTTCGGCGTTTCTTCTCAGAGCTAGTACTAGGAAACGCCGCGGTCATCAAACCATTAAGTATAACTTTCGATCCAGCCGTCCCTTGCTGTCCTCTCTAGCGACGCCCTAAGCCGAGGTTCGTACGCCCACAGGGGGTGCCCTTAGTGCGTAGTCGCCTAATTTTAAGTTAGTTTTAAGTGCCCCTGGCTGGAGGCTTTAATTTTTAATTAAGGCATCCACAGGAAAGTCCGGTTAAGTAGTTACGGCTTCTAATGGCCACCTACGAGATCCCATATAAAAAAAAAAAAAACTTGTCGCAATTATTATTGATGCGATCACACGACCAAGCTCTGTTCTTCTGATAACTCTGCTCGATTGTATATTGATTGAAACTTTAATTATAATAATACTGATTTAATAAATCAGTATTATTATAATTAAAATAGTTTATTCATTTATGCCCTTCTGTTTCAATTTATTCTATCCGACCTAAGTACATAACATTTCCCCCTTTTAAAATAAAATAAAAAAACATGCACATACCTTTCCTTTGCTTACATTAAAAAGTTAAGTAAAGATCACTAAAAAAATTATATCCCCTCTTTAAAAAAATATATAAATTTCCTTTCAAACATACATGATAAAAAAATCTAACTTAAGTATAATCATTAAAAATAAATGAATAATATGCACATAAAAAAAAAGAACTAAAATAAAGATCCTATGTTAAAATTTACAAATTTGGCTCTGGCTCTGGTCAATTGACCAGGCGCGATTCGGCTGCAGGTGCCCGTTGCTTCGTCCTCAACAACTTGACTAACTTCTTTTTGAGGAAGGACATGCTCGCCAACTTGCATTGGCTGACATTTTATCAAATGTCGTCGGATACGCCTTGTTTTTGTGCCCGAACTAGTTTTTTCGTAGGATGATCAAGGAAACCCCGCTTTACCCGCGACGGCAACGCCACCACCACCGGCGGCGGCACCGTCGCCACGACATGACGTCATCAACACGCCTAGCTGACGCGCGGTGGCGTCAGCGACAACGCAACCACATCGTCGGTACCACAACGCAACTGCAAATAGCCGCTGCTGCACTATTCACACGGACAGCCTCCATGGCGTAGCGGTAGCGGACGCGGCCGCTGCGCAAGGTGGCGCGGGTTCGATCCCCGCACAGTGCAAATACTTATAATCATGTGTTAGGTTTCGAAATAATTACTAAATCCATAGTTTGTCTTTGTCGATTATTATGACATTAAGTTCCATTTACTGGCAACACTACAAAAAAAAGGCGGTTGGTAGATGACGGTTGAGAAGGCGGGAGGAGACTCGGCCTATTTGCTCGGGGCCAGCATCGAAGGCGGACGTTTTGGACTTGTTGAGAATAGTTATATCATAGTTATAGTTATAGTATATCATCTTCATATAAGTAATTGTTGTGAGATAATAATTATACACTATCCATAATTCACGTGAGTATTATTCTATTACATTTCAGAAGTGGCATAAACCCGCTTATTGTTCATTAATATTATAACCGCTCAATATTTTAACGGACAGTAGAATCCCTCAATGCCCCACGCATTGGTTGGTGTCTGGTTTTCCTTGTTTTTATTTACAGGTTTTTCTAAGTAATTTTCCAAAAGTAATTTCAAAAGTGGTACTAATTGGTCTACAACATACTACCGTCCATGCACGGCTTTATAAGGGGTGCCGAAATTTGGTTATTTTTGAGCTACGTGGCGTAGTTTTCGAGATATTTCAACTGAAAATTTTCAAGTACCGACATTACCTTTTTTTTTTTTTTGTATAACGTGCTAAATTGGTAAGATACATAGTTTTCGTTCACAAGTTTCAGTGTAAGGATGCAGCGTGCAAGTGAGCCATCCCCGCAGCGGCGCCTAAGGACGCCCACCTGTAGAGGAGCTGCTCGCAGTGCAGAATCAAGCAGTCGGAGCCGTAGTCGCGTTCGAACTCCGAATCAAAATCGGGGACGTCAGAGTGTCCGAAAATTAGAACATGAGTTGGAACGTCATCACGAGCAACTACGCGCTCTGGAGGGCGAGCTAAGCCGGGAACGCGACCTCAGGCGACGGGGTACACCGGTAGTCGGTGCTGAACGAGTCAATTATCGCGCTTCGATGAACAACGAACAGGACCGGTTGCGGACGCGAGATAGAAGCTTACCTCGTGAACGGAGCCCTACAGTGCGGAGATCCCGCGAAACAAGTGCTGCCGCCGAACACGCACCGCCGACACCACGGAATGAACGGTCAGACAGTCCAACTTATAGCTCTCTTGATATTGTGAATATTTTAAAAAATCTTAATAACGTTAAGCGTACATCTCAGCCATTAACAGTGACTTCTCCAATACATAATCCTAATAAGAATACTATTACTCACCAGAATATTTTACCTAATTTTGATCCGTCTTCACAAGGTCAACGTATTGATATTTGGCTTAAAAAGGTCAATGAATGTGCCACTGTCTATGGCTGGGATGAAAGGACTCTCATACATTTTGCTATGCAGAAACTACAAGGATTGGCTAAAACGTGGTATGAGAGTTTGAACTCTATACTATTTAGCTGGGATGAGTGGCAACAAAAATTGACGAATGCCTTTCCGTTTGAACAAAATTATGGCCAATCCTTGGAGGACATGCTTAGGAGAAAGACTAGGTTTAATGAACCCCTGGAGGTCTATTATTATGAAAAATTGGCTCTCTTGAACCATTGTGATATAGAGGGCAAGCGTGCAGTGGAATGTATAATCCATGGTTTAAGCGACAAAACAATGAGGTCTAGTGCTAACGCGATACGTTGTACCCAACCTGAGCAATTATTGCAATTTCTTATGTGTAACAAAGAATCACAACCCTTTGGACGCACAAATTTTAAAGGTATCTCCCCTGCTTCAGAGTCAACAAATATAAATACCATGAATCGATCCGATAAGGCTGATAGTAATCAAATTCGCGCCCGATTTTGTTATAATTGTAAAGAAAAAGGACATCAATATTACAATTGCATTAAGCCCCTAATTCGATGCAGTAAGTGCAATAAAGTTGGTCATAAATTTGAAAATTGTCAAGATCGGTGCTGAGCTTACCGATTAAAACTCTGAGAATCCCCAAAAGACAATGCGTATATTAACGTCGAAGTCAAATTCAAAATTCATTAAAAGACATACTAATAAAAAATAAAAAAAAAAAGATTTCGGGAGTGAGGTCACGCTTCTGACGCAGTCCGCAGCTTCGGCGCTAGGTCTTACATGCGATAGTCCTTCCATACCTTTAAGAGGTTTTGGTAACAATGTAATACAATCCAAAGGTGGGGTTGATGTGGAATTGAAAATTGATGATGTTAGTGGTCGCGTTTTGTGTCGTGTAGTAGAGGACAAACTTCTTGATTTACCCTTGCTTGTAGGACAGTCATTCACAGAACAACCTCAATGTTATCGTGTATAAGACTGCGAAACTGCGAACTGCGATATCGGGTCAAAGACGGTTGCCTATATATTTATAACTAGCTTTCCGCCCGCGGCTTCGCTCGCGTGGAGATCGGTTCTATCGCGCTTTTTAGATTTTCGGGATATAAAGTACCCTATTATTTAATCCGAACTTTTAACTTTACGTCTCAAAAAAAAAACTAAGCAATCGGTTCAGTAATTACGGCGTGAAAGCGAAACAAACAAACTCACTTTATAATATTAGTAAGGATAACGTCATTGTCAAAATTTGTCAATTACGAGAGACTGCGGTTATTGGAAGGGATACTAAGGTCCGGATAGTTAATCGTATATTGACGTCAGCGGATTCTTTCAATTGCGAGCCTGATAATATTGGTATTGTTCAAGTGAAAATAGGTAGCACAATCGATGAGTCCCAACGACAACAATTGATTAATATACTCTGTAGGTATAAACATTGTTTAACGGCATCTTTGAAGGAACTACATACAGAATTTTTTACGCGAATCCGTCAAAGACAAAATTGACGTAGATCAGCAAGAACAAAAACAAAAATGCTCATGATAAAAATACTTCCGGCACGTGTTTGGTGAGGGCGACCTTATAAACATTACTAGAACTTCGTTTGCAAATGATGGCAAAACCAAAAATCTAATTTCACCCTACGTGGGACCCTATCGGGTTATTGCTGTGTTGGGTTATGACCGTCGTAGACTAGCCTACCCGGATTATCTAGCACCAAAAATAAACGCAAAACTGCCGTATGTTACCATGGGTTCATGTAGCTGCCTTAGATGTAAATGAGGGCAATGATGATGATGTAGATGATAAGGCAAATAATTGTAATGAATGTTGTGTTGTTAGATGTGTTACATTTTGTAGGGTCTGTTTTTACGACTGTAATGTTTAGACTAATAATAATTATTATCTTTAGTTCACTATTTTTACTCGCCAGAGGATTTGATATAGGTACTGATTGAATGTTATTGTTAATCGATATGACAAGTGAGTACGAATAAGTTTTAGTACATATTGTATAAAATCAGTAAACGTACATGATTCAATGAGTAGATCGATTGCTTTATAAGATATAGAAAAGTGTCGAAAGTCTTTAAGTAACCGATATTAATTAAATATCGGTTTCGGTGAACTGTGAACCTCTATGAACATCGTAATTATAATTTGGTTTGAATAATCACACCTATATATTTATGTATTCATTACTTGTGAGAAGTCAAGGGTTCGCAAGTAATTTTGGATATGATACACATATGTTTATGCCTCGTTTATGATAAAGAGCACATCAATTGGTATACATGCTAGGCAACGGGGCTGGGTTCGTCGTGTTGTTAACTTACGTTAACATCACGAGCGAGCTTATATCCAGGGGCATGTATTTCAATTCAGTTGTGGATGTTAAAGAGCACATCAATTGGTATACAAGCTAGGTAACGGGGCTGGGTTCGTCGTGTTGTTAACTTACGTTAACATCACGAGCGAGCTTATATCCAGGGGCTTGTATTTCAATTCAGTTGTGGATGTTAAAGAGCACATCAATTGGTATACAAGCTAGGTAACGGGGCTGGGTTCGTCGTGTTGTTAATTTACGTTAACATCACGAGCGAGCTTATATCCAGGGGCTTGTATTTCAATTCAGTTGTGGATGTTAAAGAGCACATCAATTGGTATACAAGCTAGGTAACGGGGCTGGGTTCGTCGTGTTGTTAACTTACGTTAACATCACGAGCGAGCTTATATCCAGGGGCTTGTATTTCAATTCAGTTGTGGGTGTTAAAGAGCACATCAATTGGTATACAAGCTAGGTAACGGGGCTGGGTTCGTCGTGTTGTTAACTTGCGTTAACATCACGAGTGAGCTTATATCCAGGGGCTTGTATTTCAATTCAGTTGTGGATGTTAAAGAGCACATCAATTGGTATACAAGCTAGGTAACGGGGCTGGGTTCGTCGTGTAGTTTACTGACGTCGACTTCACGTGCGAGCTTATATCCAGGGGCATGTATTTCAACTTAGTTGTGGATTTTAATATAAAGTATACGTAAGTAATTATTTACCTTGTATTAATTTATTTTATTATTTATGTACACACAGTAAACTGTTTACAGGTGTTTGTAAATTATATGTTGTGTTAGATGATATATGTACATGTAACATACAAGAACGATTTTCCTATCCACTTTAATATAAATGGTTATTAATGATAGCTCATAAGGTTCACAATTCATTTGTATACCATAAGAAATCACACACATTATACAACTTTTGCAATTGTGAGCTGACTTCGATGCTGCCGCCATGATTGCTGACCGAGTGTTAGGTTTTAGACGCTAAGTAGCTTACGCGTTTACGTGCATGGGGACATGCACGATGTCAGGGATGGTCGAGTGTTAGTTTTCGAAATAATTACTAAATCCATAGTTTGTCTTTGTCGATTATTATGACATTAAGTTCCATTTACTGGCAACACTACAAAAAAAGGCGGTTGGTAGATGACGGTTGAGAAGGCGGGAGGAGACTCGGCCTATTTGCTCGGGGCCAGCATCGAAGGCGGACGTTTTGGACTTGTTGAGAATATAGTGTCATATCATAGTTATAGTTATAGTATATCATCTTCATATAAGTAATTGTTGTGAGATAATAATTATACACTATCCATAATTCACGTGAGTATTATTCTATTACACATGAATATGAATATTTGCACTGGTCTGGTCGTGCCTCGGAAAGCACGTTAAGCCGTTGGTCCCGGTTGCCATACGAACATCTAGTGGCAGTCGTTACGGGTTGTTAGAGCCCTCAAAAGTCCAACAATTGGTCTAACTGCAATGCTTCGATATCGCCTTCGGGTTGGAGGTCAGACGGCAGTCGCTTCACGAAAAATGTCGAAGTTTCGCCATATCAGCAGTTGGACTGGTAAAGCGGACCCCAGACTCCAAAGCTGAAAGGCTTCGGATGCGACTGGGATTAACGCTGGGATGATGGTGACACTATTCACAGGTACACAGCTTAACCACGTCATTTTGACGCTGCGACGTGGTGTGGTTGTGGTGTGTGGTGTGAAATCACGGCTGCAATACTGAGTGTTAATATCTGGGACTAGAAATTCAGGAAAGACATGTCTCGCAAATATCTGCTTTACTTTTTTATTTTTGACTAGCTCGCTTGTTTCTCTATTATTACGGGATTCTCCTATTATTACACAAATTTTACTTTTTTTTAATTAGATTATTGTTAACAATAGGGTATTTGATTAAAAAAACTAATTAATCCGTCAGTCAGATTTCCAAAAAATACTAGACAGGTATTTCTTTTTTCATATAAACAAAAAATGAAGATGACACAGCGCGTGTTGCTGCTGAAAACTCGTGTGACGTCACTGCACGCTACACTTTTTAGCGGCCAGTGACGTCACCAGCCACCACTCCTTATCTTTGATACCTTTTATATTTGTAAATTTTTGTTGATTTGATAAAACAAAATATCCGTATCCAATATTTTTCTATAATCTGATTGACGGACTAATTAGTTTTTTTTAGTCAAATACCCTATTACTGCCGCTAGATATACATTATTTTTATTGAACTTGTCGTCTTCATATATATCAAGCAATGGTGCGCACGACGGTATATCGGAAATAAACATGTGCTGCCCTGGTTTATAGCTGACAATTAAATCATACCCTTCCATCTTAACATAATTCTTTGTAAGCCTGCTGGAACGGACATCAAAAGCTTTTTAAAAATAATTACTAATGGCTTGTGACCGGATTCAATGACAACAGGTTCTTCTCCAAATATGTACTTGTGTAACCTCTCACACGCAAACACGATGGTAAGTAGATTCTTCTCTATTTACGCGTACAGGCGCTGCATAAATTGGTTTCATTATCATCAGCCTCTACTCGTCCACTGCTGGACAAAGGCCTCCTACATGGCACGCCAACAAGCTCGATCCTGAGCAGTTCTCCGCCAGCCACTACCAGCCACCTTTTTGATGTCGTCGCTCCATCTCGCCCAAGGGTGTCCTACGCTACGTTTATTGCTTTATTTACCTCTATTTTTTATCGAGCTTGGTACAAGTATAGGTCATTACCTACACTTACTTTTTTAAACATACAGGGTGTATCTGACATCGTAACGCAAACTTCGCGAAAGGGCTACACGGTCTGCCACTAATAAAATTATGAAAGTCCTTTACGTCGTTAATGAGCGGTTACAGAAATCACAATTTTCGAGCACGCAATGTATTAAACAACGCAAAATCAATGCAACATTATCAATTTAGCCCGCGCGAGCCTCTCAGTACATAGGCACCTACGCGACTTACTCACACCAACACGGCCGGCCGTAAAGTCGCAGTCGCCATGTTGCGTTTGTGTGAATGTACCTACAATGTCGAACAAAAGAGCGGGGATGCCCCGCTACCACCGCTTGCGTCATCCTGCTGATAACAGCCTAATAAAATAACCTTGAAAATGTTCCGAACGGCGGATCTTATTCTAACTGCTTCGACAACGGTAACGATATTACATAAAGTCATTAGTATTGACTCAAGAAGTTCGTATTATCAGAAATAGGTTTATGGTATAATATCGATTCCGATAAGGATTGATGAAACAAAGAAGCTTGTGAGTACACACTACACAGCTGTTGGTATAAATTAGTGAACTTACCTTAAGCTCGCTCACTCCTTACCAAATAGGGTTCGAAGTGGCCGCCACCAGCTTGCTCACAGATCTAAGCGCGGCGCAGGGTTTCAGCATGGACACGGGACAAAAAGGTAGGGTCCTGGATACACTCCGCTCACATCTCTGCTGCTGAATTGCACTCGGACACAAACACCTTATCTTTGACGTAACCCCAAAGGAAAAAATCTAACGGGGTCAAGTCTGGTGAACGGGGAGGCCATGGCTGTGGCCCGAATCTTCCAATCCACCGACTTCGAAAAGCTTCGGTGAGGCAGCTTCTGACAGGAAGAATCACATGTGGGGGAGCGCCGTCGTGTTGAAACCACATCACCGTACTCTGGGCTAGAGGCAACTTTTCGATTATATTCGAGAGGGTTGTACGTAGGAGTTCGTGATAACGAGCCCCGTTTAATCTTTCCGGAAAAAAAATGGGTCCAACAACGAGATCTTTGAAAATTACAGCCCAAACATTCAGCGACCATCGATTTTGGTGTCCCGTCTGCTGCAATGCGAATGGATTGGTATGGGCCGAAATGTGACAATTACGCCGGTTTCAGATTCCGTTTCTGGTAAATGTGGATTCATCAAACCACATTACATTGGCAGTAAAATTGGAAATTTCGACGTACTGTCGTTAAAGCCACTGGCAATACCTGACGCGGGATTCTCTGTCTGCGGGTAATAACGCTTGCACCTTGTGGATGTGATATGCGCGCTGTCGATCCTTGCGTAAAATGCGATGAACAGTGTTGTGCGAAACGCGGGTCCTATACCAGTTGCGAACTACTCTAGCTGCCGTGCGTACTCCCAATCGTGGGTTCTGCTGCACGACATTCAGTACGTGGTTCGCCACACTTGGTCTAATGGGCCTCCCAGAACCCTCGCGCTGTGGCTGCGGCTGGTTGTCCAAAACACGCTGATACGCTCTTGTAATAACTCGAGTATCTATTGGATGACGAGCTTCTGGGTACCTTCGGACATAAACACGAAGTGCCTGACGTGCGTTTCCACGTGCTTCCCCACAGCACATGAGCACATTCCCGTATTCTTGGGCACTGAAATACTGGTTAGGTCCAGCAGACATTTTTAAAATCACACACACTCAACATTCAACAAACACAGAAATCACAAACCCACAGAAATTCTTAAAATACACTTCGAATAGCGACACAAAAAATCGCAAAAAAATGCGCATCCGTTCGCGACCAACATCAACAATTAACTGACAATTTGACAAAATCAAAAATCCTTTAAAAACGGGGAATTACAAAGGGAAAGTACCTAGGTACACTGGATGATCATAGGCCAAAATAAAGGCCACATCAAAATAAAAATCAGAAGATTAAACAAGACATTTTATTATTTATTTAAAATACTTACTATGTAATTATTACTAATAAATTATCAAAAAAACAAATGAATTTAGACCATTATCTTGTTGAAAAAAAAATACCAATTTCAATCAAATTAAACCAGACAGAACGGCATTTTGCAGTTGTATTCATTTTTAACTGCTCCTTTTTCTTGATTCCACTTTGACCTTCTGATTTCTCTTTGAGATCCAATCCTTTGACAATACCGCAATTCGCGACAAAGAGGCCGACTCTTTGGCGGTAGGTACTAATAATTGTCGGCTCGGCCTTTGAATATGCCGCCCTCGCCGCGTGTGATTTGTAGGTATGACGTTGACCCCTGAAGTGAACTCTAGTTAGTGAATCAGCTGATAGGATAGTTTTTCGAGTTTTGATCACATTGCGCTTTTTTGTGTAATTAGCGAATTAATTAATTTTTACTTCAAAATCTTATTGGGTTGTAAAAGTGTAGCAATTACGAACTGTCTAAAGCGAAAAAAACACTGCACATTTTTTTCAAAAAATCATGAAAAAGCCGACGAAAAATTCCACCACTGGGGGGTTCAGAATCATGTACTGGATCCATGGTACTCGTTTGTGCGTCGATGTCAGAGACACCCGGTATAGAGCAATGTCATTACATTGCTTCATATGTTTGAAAAATCTGCTGAGTAACGTTAATAGAGCAATGAATGTTGTTGAACTGTCAAAAAAAAAGTGTGTGTGTCAGCTCCGACGCACGACTGGAGTTTACTCCTTAAGTACGGGAAAAAAAAAAAAAATATTTTAAAAATTATTTATAACATAAATCATAAAAAAAAATAAAAATTTATAAATGCATATTTATAAAAATTTTAACCAATTTTAAGAAAGTTGATAATAAAAATATTTTTTATAAACATTTTTTTTTAAATTATTATAATTAATTTTTTTTTAATATAACATTATCTTATTAACTAACAAAATATAGTTGTAAAAAGATAATTAAGCCACTTTTTTAGATTAGAAAGTTGCGCACCAAAGGTGCGCACTAAAATAGTAACGCTTAAAATTCGTTACTCGTTAGTAGGTTTTACCCCTCGGATTTTTCTCATACCGGGCGCCTTATATATGAAAATCGATTCTTAAGGAGTAAACTCCAAAAATATTGCTACTCATGGTGTAACATGCAATTATCAGATCTTACGCATACGCTGGTTGTGAACACTAAGCATGCAGGCATCCAGACTCAGGCCGGCCTTTCCGAAGAACATAACCACAAGTGCATATTTTTATTTCTATTTCATTAAGAAAGGGATAGAAGATAATATTTTAGTTTAATCCTGTCAAATTAAGATATTTCCAAGACAGTTCAGACGTGATTATAAACATGGCGACCAAAAATACATCAATCGTCCTGCGTGACGCAGCGGTCAACACGCATGCCTGCGACGTGGCGGCCCCGGGTTCGAGCACTGGCCAGGTCATGATGGAAAAACGATATTTTCCTGGTTGGGCTGGGTCTTGGATGTTTATCTATACAACGTGTAACATAAAGGGTATATAGATAACAAAGGCATGGCATCTTTACATGATATCAAACGATATTGGAAGGGTTTTTTAATCCTATCTCTTTATGTTAGGAAGTTATGAGGAAAAACACCGCCTGTGATAGGCTACTATCATACTAGTCGCACAGAGATATTGAAGACATTTATCGAATTTTGGCAAGTAACGTGACGGGTAACGAGTAATTATTAACGTATGTAGTGTGCTGCCACGTTTGTTATGATTTGATTTTATGAAACACGAAACCGAAAATTTGGTACCAATTTTTTGAGTATTTTATTTTGAGTTGAAACCCTTCCGATATCGTTTGATATCATCTAAAGATGCCATGCCCTTGGTATGTTGTCACGTAGCAAAATATAGCAGCAGGCGACATCTCGTGGACTAGGGCTGAACTCGGGTCACATATTTTACATCGAGCCGAGAGATGGCGTTGCGCGAAAGGACGGTCGTTAATATAATAAATAAATTCAAATAAAGAAGGACCGGGTTAAATAATATAAAAGAAGGACTTAAAATAAAGATATTAAAAAAAATAAGAACCAACTCATGAGTCTGAAATAAAATACAAGTCGCGGAACGCACGAGTCTATGGTTCAGGAAAAGACAATTGGGTGCGGTCGGTCGGAAGGGAGAGAAGCTTCGAGAAGGAAAAGAACTACCGAAGCTTGCGTGGTGTCGCGAGTTTTTTTGTGGAAATAGCCGGTACCCAAGGCTGGCGTGTGGTGCAAAAAGCCCCACGTTGGGCGCCAACTGTAATGCTTTAAAAAAAAGACTCTGGGGTGTTTAACTCCACCCTTACCTTACTTAGTTACAGTATTTTTAATCATGTAAATAAATACTTGGTAGCTAGGAGCATTAAATAAAACAATAAATGGATAATAATGGATAATAAATTTATGCCGGTATAACGTCATGTCCGAAAAATTATCCCAACTATCGAGTAGAAAAAGGCACACTCTATAGATATAGCAAAGGTAAATACGCGCTGACACAAGAGTTTGAATGGAAGGAAGTGGTCCCCAAATTACTGCGTTCCCAGATTATATCTGAAAACCATGAACCTCCTACTTCAGGACACATGGGAGTCTTTAAGACACACCGGAAGTTAAGTCTGAGGTATTTTTGGCCAGGCATGTATCGAGACGTAGTAGATTTTGTTAAACGGTGTAGTGTTTGTACAGCCTACAAACATAAAACCACTCCTACACCAGGCCTCATAGGTCAACCCAAACAATGCTATAGACCGTTTCAAGCAGTATCAATAGATTTAGTTGGTCCTCTACCAAAATCACGTTCAGGCTACATACATTTATTAGTAGTTACATGTTGTTTCTCAAAATACACATTTTTGTTCCCATTACGTAGAGCAACTAGTGCATTAGTAGCTAAAAACTTCGAAAATTATGTTCTTCTCACTCACGGAATTCCGGAAACCGTAATTACCGATAACGGGGTTCAATTCACGGGATCAGAATTTCTTAATCTACTAAAGAAGTATAACATACCACGAGTGCACTACGGGCCTAGATACGCTCCACAAGTTAATATGGTGGAGAGATACAACAAAACAGTTATGACAGCAGTATCGTCTTATGTCAAAGAGGATCATAGGACATGGGATCTAAATTTGAACAAAATACAATTTGCTATAAACAGTACAGTAAACGAAACAACCGGGTTTACACCGTTTTTCTTAGTCCATGGCCGAGAACCCATTATAAATGGCACATTTTATAAAAACGCAGAAGATTGCGATTATGAAGTTACTATGCCTCGTGAGGAGTACGCAGGGGAATTAGGAGTCCTTAAGGATATTTTCGAAAAGGTGCGTGCTAATATAGTTAAAGCGCATGCAACCAACGCGAAATATTACAACTTACGTAGACATCACGTAACTTTACGTGAAGGACAGCAGGTTTGGCGTAAAACGTATGTCCAAAGTGACGCAGCTAAATACAAAGCTTCAAAATTAGCTCCTAAATACGAACAGTGCATAGTAAGGAAGGTGCTTTCACCCCTAGTCTATGAACTAGTGGGACTAGATGGGAAATCATTAGGCTCATGGCACATAAAAGATATTAAGATAAATTAACGAAATCTTTTTATCACACATTAGCTTTCTCTTTCCAACAAAGACGGTAGAGGTAGTATATTAGCCGTAGTCCGTGCTTGCACGTGTTGTTTGGAGTTTCTTCCAGCAACGACGACAAGGCGTATGCATACCAAATACTTAAAATGAATAATGTATTGATGGTGTTTATTATGAAGCGGATTGTGACTTCAAAAATAAGCCCACACATTAGTAACAATTCAAATGCACCTTGTTTACCAATAATTTATGAAGCGGGTTGTGACTTCAAAAATAAGCCTACACGATGGTCACAGGTCAAATGAATTTTGTCTACTATCATTTATGAAGCGGATTGTGACTTCTAAAATAGGCCTACAAAATATGTTTTTACAGAAGTATTGCTTCTGGAAAGACTTTCACGTGTCTCTGGTGAGCGATAGGGATATGATTGCCCATGTAATTATGTTTCAGCTAGCTGAACATGTTCACCAGTAGTACCGTTTATAAACAAAAGCAAAAAAATTATTAGAGTTCCACTGGCGAACAGGAGGAATTCGGGGGAACTGCAAGGAGTGGCTTCCTGCGAAAGGATACAGGTTGCTACGGATTTGTGAGAGAGGTATGATAGAGGAATGGATGAAGATGTATAAAAGATTACGGGGGGGTAATATGCCCGGACTGCAGGATGAAAGTCGGTTGGTAGAAGATATTTCCTGGCAAAGTCGAGTTTTTAAGGATAGCATATCACTTTAGGCAGAGTAAACATCAATAGTTACTTTAGAAAAAAATTTTTGGTGAAAATTGCCATTAGCTACGTTCAAAACAAGCATGTTGCCTCTTCGTATAGTTTAAACACCGAGGGCAGTGTACGGTTTTCTGCTTACGCAGAAAACCTTTCCGTGGGAAAGGGGGCATTGTCACGTAGCAAAATATAGCAGCAGGCGACATCTCGTGGACTAGGGCTGAACTCGGGTCACATATTTTACATCGAGCCGAGAGATGGCGTTGCGCGAAAGGACGGTCGTTAATATAATAAATAAATTCAAATAAAGAACGACCGGGTTAAATAATATAAAAGAAGGACTTAAAATAAAGATATTAAAAAAAATAAGAACCAACTCATGAGTCTGAAATAAAATACAAGTCGCGGAACGCACGAGTCTATGGTTCAGGAAAAGACAATTGGGAGCGGTCAGTCGGAAGGGAGAGAAGCTTCGAGAAGGAAAAGAACTACCGAAGCTTGCGTGGTGTCGCGAGTTTTTTTGTGGAAATAGCCGGTACCCAAGGCTGGCGTGTGGTGCAAAAAGCCCCATGGGGTGGTGCATCTGAAGTCTGGCTCATCTCTCTGTGAGTATTCATTTCTGTACCCGGAATATTTTCTCCACGTGTTTTCTTGTTCTGTAGTGCTGAATTGGGTTAAATGTTGTTCTAGATTTGGTTCTATTGGCGGGCCTAGGGTGGGAACCCGTTTTGGGAGGCGTCGCGTCATAATTTATCTTTGGTGGCCTTGATTCCCATTGGATCAGGCTTGTTGGAGTGGATGTGGCTGAACCCTGATGGTAAGGCACATCGAGTTCTCTTTCGACGACGACTAGACAGGTATAAGCTGTCATGATTATTTTGCTCCTGGTGTTCCCGAGATACCTAATCCCGCAGGCCGCGTTCAACCGTGCATTAATCTGACACCGGTCAGTTAGTGAAGCCAAGGGTCTTTGTACCGTAATCCAGAGGCGTTAGGCAAGAGAGCTAACGTAATCCCGAAGCGTAATTCAGAAGTGTTAGTTAGAAGCGTAATTCAGAAGTGTTAGTCAGGAGAGCTAATCTGAAACGTAGACTCCCTGTCCTTGTTTCTTTGTTTTGATGTATCTAGTGATTGAGAGTGGGTTTCCGACAGGTTGCAATTAAGTAGGCTATTGGCTTGATATTGTGTGCATAACCTGAGATACTTTGGTAACGACTGAGCCGTGATCACAACGGTTCACCTCACGAATCCTCATCAAGCGACCCTGAGCTTGCTGAATTGTCTCATGTGGATTCCTTGTCCCACTCCGACCCGAGACGGAGTGAGTCAGGAAATCGTCTAGGTAAGTTAGGAGTTTGTTTTGTCATATATTTATGACACAGGGTAATTATAAAATAAATTTGTAATTGTATCCATTTATTGTTTTATTTAATGCTCCTAGCTACCAAGTATTTATTTACATGATTAAAAATACTGTAACTGCCGGGTAAGGGTGGAGTTAAACACCCCAGAGTCTTTTTTTTAAAGCGTTACAATGTATATACCCTTTTTGTTACACGTTGTATATGTATCTATTATAAATATAGTATCGTTAAGTTAGTATCCCATAACACAATTCTCCAACTTACTTTGGGGCTCTCAATCTGTGTGATCTGTACATATTTATTTATTTTTATTTATTTACGTCAGACGGGGGTCAATCTGACAGGTTTAAACTGACATATTATGTTCTGTCCTTTCCTTAATAAAATAGAAAGAAAACGATGCACTATACTTATTTTTATTTTTTTTACATTAATTATAAACCAGCGCTTGACCGCAATCCCGCCTGATGGTAAGCAGCGATGCGATCGTTGATGGTAAAGCGAGCTAGTTTATTAAGAGCCTATTCACTCTAGCCTTGAATACATTCAAATTGTAGTCCGACGGAAATACCGCCGCCGGCAAGTTTAGTTTAGTTTGTAAACAAGGGAATCGAAGCCAATGATGTGAAAAACTTACTTTAAAACGGGACTCTATCCTACATGCAAAACAAAACACGCGAAACTTTGCAGCCCAACCTCGTGGTCACTTTATAACACTTTGAACTACAAGCTTGCTTTTAAATAAATATTGATCAAAACTTACAAGCTCCGTACAAAGTTGGAGTAACTTTAGAACCAGCTTGTTACACCAATCCTCAAACTTGGCCCGATATGAGGTACCGAGCGTTATCTCACTACCTACGTGTGCACGAAAACTTACGAGAATTTCGTGAGGATTCGGAGGATGTGTTTTGACTTAGAGGAAAACGGAACACTATGTAGGCAAAGTTTTTTTTAAGATTTAGATTAAAAAGTAAAAAAAAATCTCTATTTCGGATACGCAATATCCATATAGGTTATACAAAAACAAAAATATAACTTATAGCAATGTTAGGAACTTGTTTATACAATCTACACTAATATATAAAGCTGAAGAGTTTGTTTGTTTGTGCGCGCTAATCTCAGGAACTAATGGTCCGATTCGAAAAATTCATTTTGCGTTGGATAGCCTATTAATCCAGGAAGGCTTTAGGCTACATAACATCCTGCTATGACCAATAGGAGCAGAGCAGTAACAAAAAATGTTGCGAATTCGGGAGCTAACGCAGCCGTACATATTGCCAATAGGAGCTGAGCATGACTAATTCCACGCGAACGAAGTCGCTGGCGGCCGCTAGTATTTAGATATAAGACTTGCACGAATTATTTCTTAAAACAACATCAGCTCATAATACAGCATTAATCTTTATCCAATGTAATACCATAAATACATTATTGATTTAATATAGATCTATATTGCCCTTTACAGCATACGATTTAAATGAATATTTTTGAAGATATTACAGATTTAATAATTACGGGGCGTCGCGTTTCCGGCGGTACCAACCAGCCGGGGCAGCGCGATTAGGGTGGTGCACCCTAATTGCGTAACATACTATTACCACAGTCTCAAAATCATACAGTCGTCCAACGAAGACGTCTAGCCAGAGCAATCGTGCGGAGTGTGAGGGACGAGACGCGGGTAAGCGGCACCCACGCTGCGAACAAAACGATGTTCGTAGCTCGGTATCTATCATTAAGGGCTAACACGTGTTTGTTTTTTAATTTGTTTGTTTTTTATTTTGATATGAGTGTCAATTTTGAGTATAATTGGGGTGCTTGTAACGAAGAAATCATCCTTTTTGACATCCAAAATGGCGGACGTATTTTTTTTATAATTTAGTATGGGTGTCAATTAAGTAAATATAATTGTGGTGCATGTTACGAAAAAGCTATCCTTTCTAAAATCCAAGATGGCGGACGCCAATTTAAATGTATATTAATACGATATGGGTGTTAATTCCGAGGTCGATTGGGGTGCTGGTTACGAAAATGCCATCTAAATAATTCCAATCTGTCTCGAGTTGTTCCCTTAGTAAAAATAGCAAATTAATTAAATATAATACAGCTATCGATGTTGATCTGCAATAAATAAATAATTTCATAAATATTGTTTATTTGTGACAACCCTGGCCGATGCGTTACTGTCTAGACGATGTCGGCATTTTACACGAGATCAAAGGCATCGACCTACTGTATGATTTTTATACTGTGCTATTACTATCTTTCAATTGGAATCATTTTGAAGCCTATTGCTAATCCATTGCAGTTAATATTCGAAAAATGTCTCTGCCCAACAACACAAATAACGTAATGAATGTTGTTGAATTGTCCTATACGCAATTACCCTGTTGGTCCATACTTGACGGCGAGATACCGATCGCTCGCCGCATGCGCCTAAAATGGGCGGTAGTCTAAAGTACATTTATTGAATTTAGTTACAAGATACATCATCAGCCTCTACTCGTCCACTGCTGGACATAGGCCTCTTCCATGGCACGCCAACAAGCTCGATCCTGAGCAGTTCTCCGCCAGCCACTACCAGCCACCTTTTTGATGTCGTCGCTTCATCTCGCCCAAGGGCGTCCTACGCTACGTTTGTCGAGACGTGGTCTCCACTTGAGGACTCGTTTACCCCAGCGGTTGTCGGTCTTGCAGCATATGTGACCAGCCCATTGCCACTTTAGCTTGCTAACCCTCTCAGCTATATCAGTGACTTTGGTCCTCTGTCTGACATCTTGTACCTACTTTTCATGTCAGGTACAAGATACTATCCTATTAAAATTATAAATGCGAAAGTTAAGAATTATACATAGATACTTTTATTTCCATCATCATCAACCTTTTTATCGTCCCACTGCTGGGCACAGGTCTCCTCTCATACAGAGAAGGATTGAGTGTAATCACCACGCTTGCTCAATGCGGGTTGGCGATTTCAGAGTTAAAGTCCAGGTTTCCTCAAGATGTGTTCCTTCACCTTCAATCATTGGTGTCCAAGATATACTTAGAAAGCACGTATAACTTTAGAAAAGATACATTGATACTTGCCTGACCTGGAATCGAACCCGCGCACTCATACTTGAGAGGCTGGTGTTTTACCCACTAGGCTAACACATTTCCATATTGCCACGGAATCGAAACTTATGATGGTGAAACCGTGAGGCTTGGCTGGTTGTAAATATTTAAGACTAGCTGCGCGCCATGGTTTCACCCACGTAGGTTTCGATATTCTCCGCTCCTATTGGTCGCGGCGTAATATCTCCGAAAGCCTTCCTGAATTAAGCGGCTATCCAACGCAAAAAGAATTTTTCAAATCGGACCCGTAGTTCCTGAGATTAGCGCGTTCAAACAAACAAACAAACTCTTTAGCTTTATATATTAGTACACAGTAGAGATAGATAATATTGCTAGTTTTGCCTTGGCCCTGGCAAGTTTAATATCGCAGGGTTTTCATTATTTGGATCCTCAAATTCCCAGAAACTGCAAAAAAACTGCAAAGTGCGAGTCGGATTCGCGCACGAAGGGTTCCGTACCTACAATTAATTATCTATACAACACTAGACACTAAATCACATTTTTTTTAATAGGTACTTCTAAAGTGACCAATGTACAACTAAATATACTGTCAATATTTTAACCTTCTAGATATTTTCTTTATTATTATCGATCAAAAAACGGAAAAAACGTCACTTTTTTTGTATGAGAGTACCACTTTAATATTTATTTTATTCTCTTTTTAGTATGTTTAACAGCACAACCTTATCTGCGAAAATTTCAACTGTCTAACTATCATGAGATATAGCTTAGTAACAGACAGACAGACAGAGCGACGTACCCTATTATAAGAGGACACTGTCTGACTCTATAGTCAGGCAGTGGATTCGGTCTCGTTTATACCTTTTGAGTACGGACCGCCAAATAACCATTCACTTCAAATGACATAATTTTATTTTATTAATTTCCCCGCTGCTAAACCTGAAAGCAACATAAAGAACAACAATAAAGTTAACAACAACGAATTTAATTTCATTATTCCCAGCAAAATGGAGATGAGAAGAGTTTCTTTACGAATCAGCCGTTTCTTTTGACAATGCTAAGGAGAACGAAATGATGAATTACAAAGTGTTTATTTACAGTACATGTGTAATAGGCATTTTCCAGTCAGGAATACGCCAGGCTATAGCGACTGCGCGGATATGGTGTAATGTGTCACCGTACTTTGAGGAAAATTTGTCGTCTAAGTACCCTAATTAAGTACCCTAACAATGATGCATATTTCGAATGGTATTTCAAAAAAACATGTGTGTAAATAGGACTGTAAGAGACTAAAACTAGAATCCTTACTAATATCACCGTATAAAACTAGAATCCTTACTAATATCACCGTATAAAACTAGAATCCTTACTAATATCACCGTATAAAAATCATTCAGTAGTGCGACGCCTTTGCTCTTGTGTAAAATGCCGACATCGTCTAGACAGTAACGCATCGGCCGGGGTTGTGACAATAATCAATATTTATGAAAGTATTTATTTATTGCAGATCAGCATCGATATATCTGTATCATAAATAAAACAATATTACATATTAATATAATAATGAAAACAATGTTTAGCCCACTCTTTACTGCATGTACCTATTTGGAGTTGGTTGAGTATGACAATAAAAAATGCAGATGAGGCGTATATGGGATTTCAAAATTTAAATGATACAGACTTGACAACTAGATACTGTGACACTATATACTGTAATCTATACTAATATGTAAAGCTGAAGAGTTTGTTTGTTTGTATGTTTGTTTGTTTGTTTGTTCGCGCCAATCTCGGGAACTACTGGTCCGATTTGAAAAATTCTTTTTGCGTTAGATAGCCTATTAATCCAGGAAGGCTTTAGGCTATATAACATCCCGCTATGAAAAACATGAACAGAGCAGTAACAAAAAATATTGCGATAACGGGACACAATATATTAGACGCTAACGCAGACGTACATATTGCTTCCATTATTTTAACAGGCGCTTATTTTATATCAACTGAGCTCTTTTTATTTTTTTTCGGAACGGGACGAACAGCGCAGTCAGTTAACATTGAACTTAGCTCATGAGGAAATGCAATATTAGTAAAAGCAGTGAGCGCGGAAGAATGTTACAGCAGTGTAAGTTGTTAGTTTGGGATGAATGTGATGATATTCCACAAAAGGGCAATTGAAGCACTAGATCGCACAATGGGGGACATCAAAGGCAACCAAGATATCATGGGAGGGACGGTGGTACCTTTAGCTGGTGACTTTAGGCAGACCCTTCCAGTGATTACTAGGGGTATGCCGCCGGCAGATGAAATAAATGCCTCTTTGAAAGCATCTGCATTATGGGTTCGCGTGAAAAAGTATTGTCTCACCACGAATATGCGAGGGCAACTTCATCACGATTCTTAAGCCGGGTATATGCATTTATTTCAAATAAACCAGTTACAGGCACTTTTGAATTGTCAGAAGGTCGGTCAGTCAATAAGATGAAGCTAGTATTGTATAAGTGAATTTTAAATGAATACTTCAATAATTAAGTTGTCAGTGGAACATCACGGTTCGGAAAAGTTCACGGCTTGAATTCTGCCCGTGACAGTTGTTTTTAAATCTCTTAAATTATCATAGTTTTTATTAGCTTAGATAAGTTTAGTCAATGAAAATATTTTAGAAATTATAACGGTAAGTGATGTCAATAAAGTATGCCATATTTCATCTCACCAGTACAGTATGGGCAATTTGGCGTCAGATTCATGACATCATTATCACTGGCCTGTATGTATACTGATCTATATTACGGAACATACATACCCTACATTTTTAATAATTGAAAGTTTTAAAATTACAAAACGTCACAAAACTCAGTTAATCATTATTGAATAGAATATAATAAACCTTTATTGTACGTCAAAAGTAACATGACATAAACCTAAATTACTTAAATCTATGGTTACAATATATCGTAGGCACCATTTTAAATAAACAAATAAATAATAAACACGCATCAACCCTTGATGATATATCCCGAACTAGGAACAAACTTTAGTTTGCAGTTCGGGAGCCACTTACCCGCGTCTCGCCCCTCACACGCCGCACGATTGCCCTGTCTAGACGTCTTGGTTGGACGACTGTATGATTTTTAGACTGTGCTAATATTATAAATCGGAAAGTGAGTTTGTTTGCTTGTTTGTTCCGCTTTCACACCGTAACTACCGAACCGATTGCTTTAAAATTTTGCAGACGTAAAGTTAGAAGTCCGGATTAAACAATGGGGTATCTTTTATGTCGAAAAAAATTGAAATTCTCGAGGGAAATCTAAAAAGCGCGATATAACCGAATTCCACGCGGGCGAAGCCGCGGCGTATAGCTAGTAGATTAATATAGAAGAGAATCGAAGTCTATTACCTGACTAGATGCTAGACAGATAGACTAACAAACTATAAAAACACAATAACGAATACAAACGCTACGACTCAAATGTTTTTTTTAATATAAATAAGAATTATTTAATCCCATATTGCAGAGGAAGAAATAAAGATACATTTTCAAAACAATTCCCACACCAGATAACAAACCTCTGTAAAACTTCACATAGGTACTGCGCATCCATTAAACATGCAGATTCGTTGTCGAGCGAATTCAATTCCTACTTTTAAAGGGAATAAAACGTCTTTCTGCACGTAATAAAATTTCTGATAAATAAGTCATTAGTTATGAGAATTAAAACCTATATCGTGTTGTATTAAAGTACTCTTCACATCTAAAAAAAAAAGACGAAATGTTGATGGTCAACCTTGTTAGGTATACATAGTGGTAATTAATTTTTATAATTAATTTTTCGATGCTGTATTCTGATTTATTAATAGTTTTAACTAAAGTGGGTTATAATTTTTATTTAATAATTTATAGTTTATTTATTTATTTATTTAATCTTACACTTACTACCATTACAGTTTGCTTAACCTTATGCGGCAGCAAGGATACATTTCCCCACCTACCTTTTGGAAACTTACACATATAATAAATAAAATTTAATTAAAACAAATCTAATACAATTTAAACAATAAAATAATAAAAAAAAACTTAAAAATAATAATAAAAATTTAAAGAACATTTCAACTTTATATTCGATACAAAGTTTGTTGAGCAAACACATTTTCGAACATTTGTAGGAATAGATTAGCAATATCTTCAAAATGATTCCAACAGAGCGCTTAGTTTTATAAATCCATTAATATAAAGTGCGTATGTTTGTATGTCTGTCTGTATGTATGTGCCCGAAGTTGCTCAAAACCCTCACCACTATAGATAATCATATAGATCTGGATGCGCTGAGTTCAAAAAAAACACAAAAAAAAAAAAACAAAACAAAGAATTTTGTTTTTGTCTCGGTCCTTTGTACATATTACCTGTAGTTTATACGTTAATAAAGCAATTAATTATTATAAGGACAATAATATTCATAAACCTATTTCCATTGTTATGTCACACACACTAAAACCAAACAAAACATTGTAGAGGCATGAGAAACAGGGAGTAAAGTTCACTCATCCTCCATAGAAAAGGGAGAATCCCAGACTGCTGTTGTATCTGGCGAGCACTTGCTCAATGGTTGATGTTGAGAAGTTATATATGCTAGTTGCACGGTAAACTCTGCTTGCTTGACATCTACCCTGCCCGCACTGAGGCGGCGTGGTAGATTAAGGCCCACTCCCTCACACTGAGAGGAAGCCTGTGTGCCAACAGTGGAAACATTATAGACTGACTAGCTTTCCGCCCGCGGCTTCGCCCGCGTAAATTTCGGTTATCTCGCGCTTTTTAGATTTCCCTCGGGAACATCAAATTTTTCCGGGATAAAAGGTAGCCTAGGTCCTTTCTCAGGGTCTAAAGATTGTGTGCTTTCCGCCCACGTTGTCGCCTGCGTGGTGTTCGGTTATATCGCGCTTTTTAGATTTCCCTCGGGAATATCAATTTTTTCCGGGATAAAAGGTAGCCTATGTTTTTTCTCAGGGTCCAAAGATTGTCTGTACCAAATTTCATCAAAATCCGTTGAGAGGTTTAGGCGGGAAAGCGTAACAGACAGACAGACAGACAGACAGACAAACAGACAGACAGACAGAGTTACTTTCGCATTTATAATATTAGTATGGATTATGATGATGAAGGTATATGGATGGCAATAAAAAAGTGGTTAAAATGCCAACTTCTTACTGCAACCACCATTTATTAAACCGCCAACGCAATAAAAGTCAAAATCGGCTAAACGGACTGCAAAAAAAGTTTACCTGAATATGTAATCTTATTCCGAATTCTACACTACGCTCTGCATTGTACTTCCTTTTAATTTTATTGCATAAATTGTTAATGTTTCACAAATAATTGTAGACCCTCGTATAGGTAACACAGGATATCACCTAGGTCAGAAGTCAGCGCTTCATTTGGAAATATAACATACTCTATAGGTCAATAAAACATAATATGATGAATATTTTTATTTGAACATGTCTCTCTTAATACATTTTGTGAGGCTCTTTGTAACCGACTTCAAACAGTGGGAGGTTACTCGTTTCGACCGTATACATTCATTTTTTATGTTATGTTTGTTCAGGGATAACTTCGTCGTTTATGAACCGATTTATACAGTTCATCAGTTTTGTTGTAAAGAAGATAATTCCCATGATAAATGATATAAGGTTTAATGATGGAAGACTAGAGGAATCAAGGGGAACATTCAAAAATTGTAGGGGCAACTAGTGCATTTGCATAACTGTGGCATTTGTAATATTGTCATTAGGTAATTTAAAGCCCTACAATTTATTAAAGTCTTGAGTGGATCTGATGATGGGGTCGAGATAGGCGAGAAACTTCTCAATGGTTTACGGAAGCTATTATGTGTTTGTACCTGATTAATTTGGGTTGATAAGACCTTTATACCTGGATTTTGATTGTCATTAGGGATCTTATGATGAAAACACAGGTCAGTTCAGGGAACTTCTCAACGGTTTACAGTAGTTACCTTGTGTTCGGACTCAATTCATTTATATTGATGAGAATTTTACTTAAAAAAATACTACAAAGTGAAAAATAACTAATTTCGGAAGTCGGTGGCAATAACGAATATACATAAACCAAAGACACCATGACCATGACACATAGGTAGTATAGGTAGACATATTCGTTTTTGCCATCGACATCCGAAATTTGTTATTTTTCACTTTGTAGTCGTTTTTGGGAAGTCGGTTGTTTTATTTTATTTATTTTTTTAAAGAACGTTTTTAATAAAGAAATACGTCATACATAAAACTTTAAAACTTGCCAATTCCTATCTCATTGTAGCCTCATTCATCATCATCATCATCATCATTTCAGCCGAATGACGTCCACTGCTGGAGATAGGCGTCCCCCAAGGATCTCTACGATGACCGGTCCTGCGCCTCCCGCATCCAGCGGTTTCCCAAGAGCTTCACCAGGTCGTCGGTCCACCTTGTCGGTCTACCCACACTGCGTCTTCTGGTGTGTAGTCGCCACTCGAGAACCCGTCGGCCCCATCAGGCATCGGTCCTACGGGCAATGTGCCCGGTCTTGTGCCACTTTAGGGTTGTAAATCTTCGGGCTATATCGGTTACTCTCGTTCTTCTGCGGATCCCCTCATTCCTGATTCGATTACGCAGTGAAATCTCAAGCATATCCCTCTCCATTGCCCTTTGAGTGACCTTGAACCTTCTTATAAGACCCATTATTAGCGACCACGTCTCAATTTCATAAGTCATCACTGGCAACACACACTGGTCGAAAACTTTTGTCTTGAGACAATGTGGTATTTCGAACGACAAGATTCTACGTAATTTCAAGCAGCCCAGCCGAGTTGGATTCGACGATTGACCTCTTTCTAGAACCTGCCTGTTTGAATGTATTTAAAATATTTTAAAGTTATGAACAAAATTGTTTGAGCAGAATTCGAAAGTGGACAAAAAAGTGTTTTTCCCTGAACGTACAGTTGCCAAAGGAGACAAGTATCAGAGTTGTCGGATAAAGTCGAAGTTTAGTAACAACAGATGGATGTTTTGCAATGAAATCTTATTTAATTTTAATCGAAAATATCAATCGTTTCTTACAAAATTTCTTTATCCGACGGCCCTGGTTACTTATCGCCTTTAGAGACTGTACCTATGAGTTATATGGTTTTATTTAGATCCTCCAGTAGACACGTGCAAAAGCTTAGGATACAAGCTTCGTGGCTTTCTGTTGTACCTACGTTAGAAAACGTATATATAGTCTGCAAGGCACAATACTTACCTGTACCTACCAAACGTAATCCCGAATGTTCACTTTTCTTGAATATTCGTCAAAATACATTTTCTTATGGAGATCGAGATTAAACTGAATAAATTGGGATGAAAAGATTACAAAAATCAGAAGTAAAATGTTTAAAAACAGAAAAGTTTTGGATAAAAATATTATTTTTCAGTGTGTAGGCATAAAGGCAATTAAGCAAAAAAAAAGCACCCTATTCCCACCCTGAAACAATAAGCACCCTATTTCAAAGAATGGTTTTTTGAAACTATTTATTGATAGCTGCCAAATAATAAAAATAAATTGTTAAAAGAAAATTAAATAACAACAAAAATTGTTTATTACAACAGATCAATTCCTACATATATATTTAAAGTATCACTGACACAACTGACATTTAGTTTTAAGCAACAGACACACTAGGCGACTAATGTGCCACGACAAGTATCGGGGGGATTTTGGGTTTGGATTGATAGCTGTCAGTCGTGCTGGAGAGTTTTGTTTTTTCCTTAATATTTTAATTTAGGAAAATATCAGTGTTTCTTTAATATTTCTTCGTAGTTTTGTGCGTTTTTTTTTGTCCTTAGGTGGTATTATTTATAATTATGGACCATCCTCCTCCCCCTCCGGTTCCTCCTGATCCCCCTGATGCTGTTCAGTCGTCTGCAGTGGGTAAGAGACGCCTCCTTATTGACCCAGAGACGATCGAAGTCGTCTCTAAAAAGACTATTAAAAATAAAGATATGGCCGTTGCGACCATACAAACACTATTTATTCATCCCTCTCTTAAAGAGGGTCTAACTTATTCCGACTCGGACAAAGGGCCTTTTCTGGTCCACGTTTCGCGAACTGAACCGGATCCTTCATCCGGAACTATCATCCGTTCTATTAAGTTTGGCCAACTTTTATTTATTAATAAAATAAAAAACATCTGCAGGGATGGAATTAAGAGAGTGGGCAGAAAAAAAATTTCTGTCCGATTCACTACTGCTGAGGCGGCCAACAATTTTTTAACCCACCCAGTTTTAGACAAAAAATATACTGCCACCATTCCTTCCTACAATTCCACAAAAATGGGGGTCGTCCGTCAGGTGCCGGTCGACATGTCCATGGATGAATTCGTTGAGTCGGTGTTCCTCCCTGATGGGTGCGGGATCATTGTTAAGGCACGTAGGCTAAACAGAAAAAAATACAGGAGGGCATGTCCTCCTGGATCCCAACTCAATCCATTGTCGTAACTTTTAAGGGTCAGACTCTCCCTAGTCGCATTTTTTTGTACCACACTTCCCTACCAGTGGAGGTATATCAATACCCCACAATTCAATGTCAAAATTGCTGCCATTTTGGGCACGTCAAGGCACAGTGCCGGTCCAAGGCAAGGTGCTTCAAGTGCTCACAACCCCATTCTGGGGATAGTTGTGATGTTGATGAGACCAGAGCCACATGCATCCATTGCCTGGGCCGGCACTTTGCCTTTTATGGTAGCTGTCCGGAGCAAGGGAGACAAAAATCAATTAAATTGTTAATGTCTCAGAACAGTATATCGTACGAAGAGGCATCCCGCTCCATTCCTAGCTCCAAAAAATCGTACTCACAAGTAACCCAAATTGCGATACCATCTCAGTCTTCTTATTCTTCTTCCCAACCCCCTATTTTCTTCTCCCCTGTCTCTTATAAAAAAACTTTCTCTTCTACTCCTAAACCTAGAGCTCCTCTAGGCAAGTCTTATGACAGGGCCTCGCATAATGCTATCGTTGCTGAGGTTCCTTCTCCATTACCAAATGGTTTCTCCCATTGTTCGCAAAATTCTCCTCCCTCAAAATCTCCACAAGAAGACAGCCTCCTAGAGTTACTTCTATCCCTTTTGATTAGTTTAGTTTCCCGTGATAATTCCACGTTACCGCCCCACGTTGCCCATAAACTTTCCCTGCTCCTCTCTAATAATAATAATGGACCTAGTCTCCACACTTCAGTGGAACTCTCAAAGCCTTCGGCCGAAGAAGCCTGAACTTTTATTTTTAAATAATAAATTTCACCCCTCTGTCATCGCCATTTCGGAGACTTGGTTGGTGCCTGGTTCTCGCTTTCGGGTCCCAGGTTACTCCTGTCTTCGTGATGATCGAGCTGACGGATATGCGGGTAGCGCCCTTCTTGTGAGGCGCTCCCTCCCTTTTTCTCTAATATCTCTTCCCCCTTCTTCTTCTGATATTAACATTGTTGCTGTCAGGGCTTTTAATATAACTTTTCTCTCCGCATACATTCCTCATCCTCATTCCAGATTAATTCCTGACCTGCTTTGTATTTTTTCTTCACTTCCATCTCCAATCTTTTTTATGGGTGATTTAAATGCTCACCATCGTTCATGGGGTTCGAGCCATGACGATAACTTTGGTCGTGCCCTCCTTGTTTTTGATGAAGTTAACCTTTGTGTCATTAACAATGGTTCGCCCACTAGGAGGGTTCGCCCTTCACAAAATCCAATCTCGGCTGTGGATATTACAGTATGTTCTGCCTCTCTTGCCCCCATTCTTTCCTGGAGTATCTTGCCTCATTCATATGGTAGTGATCACTTCCCTATTATTGTATCTATCTTCGATAGAGTAGTACCTGCCCGTAATTTTAATCCCACTTTTAAATATATATTAAATAATGCAAAATGGTCTTCTTACTCCGACTCCCTTGAAAACAACTTGCTTTCTCTTCCCCCCCCTAACAGTAACAATCTCGTTGAGTGTTATTCGAAATTTGTAGATTCAATTATTTCAAGTGCTGATGACAATTTTCCTTATAAAAAACCTCACAGGTTCAAAGTCTCGACTCCTTGGTGGGACTCAGACTGTACTTCGGTTGTCAAGGAAAGAAAATTAGCAGAAGTGCAGTATTCCAATTCTATGACTCTTCAAAATTTTTTAGTGTACCAAAGAAGAGCAGCCTTTGCTAAAAGGCTCTCCCTGTTCCCCTTCTTCCCTAGTATGGAAGCAAATCAAAAGATACCGAGGCTCCTTCAATTCTGTTGATATATCAGCCAATGATCCTTCTTCCTGGATTGAAGCTTTCTCGGACAAACTGTCTCCTCCTTCAGTTCCTAGTTTGAACTCCTTTCCCTCTTCTCCGTGTTTCCTTACTTCTGAAAATAATTTCGATGCCCCCTTCTCTTTTTCTGAACTCCGATTGGCTCTTGATGGACTCGTTGATTCCTCTCCTGGTGCAGATGGGATCCCTTACTCTTTTCTGAAAAATGCCTCAAATAGTACAAAGCAATATTACCTCGATCTCTTCAATACCTTTTTTGGATTCGGTTTGGTTCCTCAACAGTGGAAGCACCAGTTAATTATCCCGATCATTAAACCAGGCAAAAACCCGACAGACCCAAACAGCTACTATTGCTTTATCGTCTGTTTTGTGTAAGGTTGCAGAGCATATGATGAAGCATAAACTTGAATGGTTGGTGGAGAATAGGAACTTGTTGCCAACATCCCAGTTTGGGTTCAGAAAAGGAATGAGCACAATGGATAGTCTCAGTGTATTAATTTCTGATATTCGTATTTCTTCTCTTCGCAAAGAGTTTTTAGTAGGAGCCTTTTTGGATATTACGTCAGCATATGACAATGTTTTGCTCCACGTGCTCAAGGATAAACTCATCCACCAGCTAAATATTCCCGTAAAATTGGTTCGCTTCATTTGCAACTTATTAATGGAGAGATCCATCTCCATTAAAGACTCCGAGACTCCTCTCTCCCTCCTAAGACTATCTGGAAAGGCTTACCTCAAGGTTCAGTTTTGAGTCCTCTCCTATTCAGCCTTTACACTTTCGATTTACACCTTTCTGTAGATTCATTTTGTCAAATATTGCAATATGCTGATGACATAGCTTTATACTTTTCTGGTAAATCTCTAGATGAGGCTAGTTCCCGTCTAAACTCCGCTCTGGGGTATCTATCCGTTTGGCTTTCACAGCATGGCTTAGCCTTAGCAGCCTCTAAGAGCTCTGTGGTAGTGTTTAAAAAAAAAAAAGATTATTCCTCCTGTTGACATTAAAGTTAACGGCGAAAATATCTCTAGGATGGATAATGTTAAATTTTTAAGAGTTTGGTTAGATAAAAAATTATCCGGTATTCCCCACACTGACTTTGTTTCTCAAAAATGCGAAAGAAACGTTAATGTTCTTCGTTCACTCTCTGGGGTTTGGTGGGGTGCTCACCCGTATACTCAATAACTAATCTACAACGCTATAGTTCGTAGTCATTTTGACTATGGCATGTTTTTATTAGACCCTTGAACAAATCTAGGGGCGATGAAGTCGTCCCCAATTAATGCCATGCAAGTTGAGTGTGTTCAATTTTTGGCAAATAGATTTATTTTTAAACCTGTGAAAAATTCTAATCATCCTCTTCTTGGTAAACTGGACCAATTATCATCCATCTTTGACTCGTGTCGTCATCGTTCTAATATTGAGCTTCCTTGTCTTCTTCGTGCCTACCTTCAATTCACGCGTCTTCCTAGTCCACTTTTTCAAAACCCCATTTTATATCTATACTCGGTGCCGTATAATGCCCTGGCATTCCAACCAGAGGTCGTTTTGGACTTTGGAATTAGCAAAAATACCCTCGAACCGTATAAGACATTTGTGCAAAAAGTTTCCTCTAATTATAAGAACTGGACTACTTTATTCACTGACGCCTCCAAATCCTCTGATGATAGCCCGGTGGGAGTTGCTGTTTGGATCCCTCATACAAAAATTATTCTAAATTATAAGTGTCCTTCAGTTACATCCGTCTTTATTGGTGAATCGATTGCTATTTTCGAAGCCATTTACTTTGTTTTCTCTCATAAATTGAATAACTCCATAATTTTCTCTGACTCAAAAAGTTGCCTTCAAGCCATTCTATCTAATCCTTTTAGATCTAAGTCGAGATTCTCTATAATTCTTAAAATCAGAGATTTGCTGTTCAAGTGTCATGAACTTGGCATCCATGTCGTCATAGCCTGGATTCCTGGTCATGTCGGTATTCTTGGTAATGAGTCAGCTGACTCTTGCGCCAAAAATGCTGTTCGCACTGGGGCTCTTGCCCACTCTGAAGTTTATTCCCATGATATTTGTACTACTCTTCCTCTAAATTTGTTTAAATCTTGGTCCAAAGTTTGGCAAATCTCTAAGACCGTAAAGGGTAAATTTTATGGAGATATTCAACCTGAAATACCTCACAAACCTTGGTTTTTTAAGTATCAATTGGGCAAAAAATCCACAACTTCAACTATCTGTCGTATACGGTTAAATCATTGTTGCTCTCCCCATTTCTTGGCCAAACTTAGGATTAAGGATAGCTCTCTTTGTGAATGCGGTTTATATGAAGGAAACGTGGACCATTTATTTTTCTCCTGTCCTAAATTACGCTTCTCCTTTCATGAAATCATTCCCCCTCATATTCCTCGTCCTACCTCGGTCAAATGTCTACTATCTTTTGTGTTTACGCGTTTTATATTCAAATTAAGCAAATTTATTGAAATTAATAAAATTAAGCTATAACTCTAAGCTGTAACCATTATTATTATTATTTTTTCTCTCTCTCTCTTCCTTCTTCTTCACTGTCCATCGTGATATATCGTAAAGTCATTTTCGTATCCATAATCTGTGATCTTCTGTCAGTCTGCGAAGAAATGTTTTATTCTAACACAACAAGAATTAAATTAATATTATTTTAATTTGCGCTAAATACTCTCCAGCTTTTGATGGTTTATTAATCGTTCGCACGTGTTCTTGGCAAAATTGTGGCGTCTCTCCCACAAAGGTCATTAATCAAGAATTGAATTGAATTGACAAGTATCGGCGACATGTCATGCGGAGCCGGCCGATTTCGCCTGACAAATATGGCGACAACGCGCAACTTATGTGCGCAGCGACGTCAGATGAAGTCGTGCGACTTCGCAAAACTTCGACTGACATATCTGGGGACTTATGCCCGTAGCAACGTAGAAGTAAAGCCACGGACACACTAGGGGACAAATGTGCAACATGCGTCGCCAGCGACGTTGGTTGAAGTAGCGCGACGTTGCCGGACTTTGCTCGATAGGTCTGGTAACATCGCGCGACACGTGTCGTCAACTACATTTACTACTACTTTGCTACGAACATAAGTCGTGTGACAGCCGGGATCAACGGCTTAGCATAATTTTCACAAAGTTATATTTAAAACACAAAGTATTATATTTATCGGCGCTGAGCACCGTCTGATAGCGATATAGTTTATATTCCGATTAATCGACTTTCTAATTTCTGAACGAAATGAAATGTAATCGTGTAGTGATTCCTAAACGTAACACCGGACACTGGCACAAAAGAAGAAACAACGGGGACTGGTGACAGCTGGTCAACGGTGGACTTGGAGGTGCGACTCGTGTCAAGTGGAACGTTATTTCTTAGGAAAATTATTGTAAAATTGGAGTGATCAAAGTTTGATTTAAAGTTTATCGTTATAATTGATTATCTCCTTGCCCGATAACCTACGCCTACAAAGGATCCCTTGCTAAATAAAGACGGAGCTTCCCCAGATGATACTTTTGTACCGCTAACTTCTTCTAATGATGGCCATCTTCCCCAGATGATACTTTTGTAGCGCCAACTTCTTCTGATGATGGCCATGTGCCGTTATATTTATAAGTTTAGATTTTTTTTTTTTTTTTTTTATAAATTAGTGCTTGACCGCAATCCCGCCTGATGGTAAGCAGTGATGCAATCGTTGATGGTAAAGCGCTAGTTTATTAAGAGTTTATTCACTCTTGCCTTGAAAACACTTAAATTGTAGGCTGACGGAAACACCGCTGCCGGCAAGTTATTCCAGTCCCTCGATGTACGCGGTATAAGAAGGAACCGAAACGCTTCGTCCGGGTCTTAGTGGTGTTAACAACGTAAGGGTGGAAAATCGCCGTACGACGGGTCGTCCGATGGTGGAATTGGATCCTATAGAACACCCAAAGGCTGGCTACTCTATGCCTGTGCTCCAGGTTTTGGAGACCGTTTTGAGTTAAAAAACAATAATAAAACAGCCCAACTCATCATTTTTAAAAGCGAATCTTTTAAACCTTGTTTTCATCTCTTAAGTAATGTCAATTTATTAGGCCATCGGCTATGAACAATGAAGGGCAATAGCCCTTCATTGTTCCCCTCACCAGATGTTTCAGGAGAGTCCTATTTAAATCTCAAGCCTACGGTTCGTGCCCACCTTTTAATATTCCTGATTAAATTAACGTCTCCAACACGGCCTCTCCGCTAAATCCTAACTTTTAATTATTTTAGGTGTCATGTTTCTTTTTATAAAATGACTGTTGTTTTCGTTTGTAAAAATATATGTAAAGCAAAAGTATTTTTTGTTTAACTTTTATTATTTGGAAACGAGAGTAGCTAAATATCTGAAAGACTTTATTTTAAACTAGCGGCCGCCGGCGACTTCGTTTGCGTGGAATTAGTCATGCTCAGCTCCAAGATGTACAATATGTGTTCCAATATGTGCAATATGTACGGCTGCGTTAGCTCCCGTTTTCCCAACATTTTTTGTTACTGCTCTGCTCCTATTGGTTATAGCGGGATGTTATGTAGCCTAAAGCCTTCCTGGATTAATAGGCTATCCAACACAACCAGAATTTTTCAAATCGGACCAGCAGTTCCTGAGATTAGCGCGCACAAACAAACAAACAAACAAACAAACTCTTCAGCTTTATATATTAGTATAGATAGTATAGAGTATAGATAGATATATTTTTGTAGTGACACAATTGTGTTGGCTGTTTGTTTTTGTTTAGACAAAACTAACACCCAGAAAAAGTAAAGTCAATCAGTTTCTTCTGAAATCACCCGAAAATTTATTCAGTTCTGCACAACAACATTAGTCTGTCCAAACAATTCTTTAAATTACGTTACCCGAAAACATTTTAATAGTAAATCATGGTAAATCAATCGTATAAACCTCGTTCATTCATCATTTGTACCCAATGCGACTTGGAAGGTGGTCTGGGGTGTTATTATGTAAATCTATTGGCGACGACGACGGCCCAGTTTGCAGATTGAGCAGGGCTGCGATCTTCTCGAGCACTCGACTTATATCGCTTATATATTTGGGGACACTTTCTTTTGATGTGGAGGTAAAGAAAATCCTTGGTAAGGATGTAACAGTGTCTGTAAATATGTCATGGGATTGGTTGAATTTGAGTCTTTGTATTTATCTATTCTGTTAAGTTATCCGTTTTCAGGGGCGTTGAAAAAAAGTAGATCAATATTTGACGATGAAATAAGTCCTATTTTTGCATGACAGGTTGAACTGTTCGTCGTGTGTGACTTTTGTTATCAACTTGTCGCTTTGCAAGTTGTAATCTGCGGGGTAACTATGTAACTCATTGACAGTAGTATTTCTTTCCACTTAGACAGGTCAACAACATTCATTGGCTTATTAACGTCACTAAGCAGATAAAGCAAGTCGTAAATATGAAGTAATTGCTTAGTAACATCCTTAAAAAACTTGCCGTTGCTGTATGCCAAGTCGTTTTAAGAATGAACAATGGTCCCCACAGAACCTTGTTCGCTAATAACAACATTCTGAGATCAGCAAGAGGATCTCGAGGTTGTTATTATGCAAATCCCAGAGATACAAAAGCGCCCGAACAGAACGGTCGATTGAACAGTGCTACTACAACATCTGGAGCAGTATTACTATTATTTATTATTATAGTACCACCGAGGTTCTAAAGCTTCTGCAAATTTCTTCAGAAATAAGCATTAAAGCAAGCCTTTGCCGACTAAACGACAAGAATCTAATAATTGAAAAGGAAGGAATCAGTTATGATAAAAAATATTTATATGAAACGGAGTGCGGGTGAAATGAGGCGAAAGGGAAAAAAACATCAGGGGAAGACAGCGGTAGCGATGACCCTAGTGATCCTCAGGGGATGAAGCCGCACCACCAGCAACAGCCTCTTGAAGGCTTCAGACGAGTGAGAACGGCAATGGCAACGGCCTGTCGAAGGCTACAGGCGGATGAAGGCGGCAGCAACAACCGCCTCTCGAAAGCTACAGGCGGCTCCACTGTGGCGGTTCTTTCGCCACAGTGGCGTATCCAATGTTCCAGTACAGGGATGTCCCACTTATAAGTTATAGTTTTTAGGATGCAATTGGGGCTAACAAGCTCAACGCTAGTGCATGAAAACCCCATCCGACCGATAAGGATAATAAAATTTAAGTAATCACTTGAACAAATGAAATTTTAAAATTTACATAATCATCATAATAACAATACTAATGAATTATGAAATAATCTTTTTTGTCCGCGAATTAACTCCAACCTCCGCCATATTTGGTAAATTTTAAAAAGTGATAACACATTTTTGATGATTGAATGAATGTACAATACTGGTGGCATTTTGTTTGATCGCGTGCCCTGCCCCCCGTCGCTTGCGTATGGATTGCCATGTAATTTACTTCCTTTTGCGAAATAATAATTTTTAGGGGGTATTTATTATTAAGTTTAGCCAGGCTTTGTAGGCATTAATAGAATCAGTTATCGATACCTAACAATACCTTCACGTATTGGTCAGGGTTTTCTTTACATATTGTATATACATGACATGTGGCAACAATTTCAATTAAAATATAGAGTTTAGCGTCTGTAGCCCAACTAGGCTTAGGCTATATTTCGGCTATCAGCACCAATCCCCTCTTGAATTATACCAAAAAAGTGCCAATATAGTATGGAAACCACCCATTCTCGCCTAAATTTACTCTTACAAATTTTTAAACATATAGGATACGCCTATACACTATACGTGGGATCGAAACTATGTAGTGCAGACGAACAAGCTAAAAATGCGTCTTTGGAATTTTCGGATGTAAGTACTTTGTTTTTTTTTTTTAAAAAAAGAAACGTTGGCCCCAACTAGGAATTGATACTCGGCCTGGGCTAGATGCATTTATTTTACATATTTTTTAGTCTTCAGTACCTAAAAGGTAAAACGGAACCCTATTCATGATACGTCACTGTCCGTCTGTCCGCCCGTATGTCACCAGGCTGTATCTCATGAACCCTACATAGTTGAAATTTTCAGAGATTATGTATTTTTTGTTGCCGCCATAACAACAAATACTAAAAATTAAAAAAAATATATTTATTTAAAAAATCACGTTTGTCGTCTGGGAGTCCCCCAGACGACAAACGTGATTTTTTGCCTGTTTTTGCTCCATATTAATAACGGAAATAGATAGACGCTTGAAATGTTCACAGTATGGTTATGTATTAAAATTAAAAACTTAAATTACAATAAAATAAATATTGAAGGGGGCTCTCATACAACAAACGTGATTTTTTTGCCGTTTTTAAAGATAATTGTGCAGAACCCTTCTTGCTCGAGTCCGACACGTATTTGGCTGGTTTTTGTTATTGTACCTACTTATCATAAAAGGCCATTTTCCTGACCTCACTTATCTACCCAAAAATCAGGACAATAATTCTAAGTCGTCAATTTACCATATTAGGCCCTTGGTACACACGCTTTTCTTGACGACAGAGTCATGATTGTTGTATTGTCTGAAAACTAATTGCCGGACACGTTATTTTCTAGGGCTCAGACAACGTAGCATGTACGGACGACGGCAGGTCATGCTACCCGAAACTGTCAAATATTCCCAATCAACCTTATGTGATCAACCAATGAGCCTTAACAGTTGAAAATATAATAAAGATATTTGACAGATTATAGTAGCTTGATGTGCTGTCGTATCTACAAAGAACCTTATAGCAATTTGATAACACAGACAATTCATATTAACACGTGTTCTCAATAATTTCATTTATATGCAGGAGATTATTAGATGGTATGGTTCAATTCCCACACGGAACAAATATTTCTATGGCCTATAATTAGTTAGGTCTAGCTGTTTGTGTATGTGATTTTATATATTTGTAAATGCACCAACTATACAGGAGAAATTCCTAGTGCTGGGCAACGTTTTGAAACAAAAAAAAACAAAGAAAAAAAATTTTTGATGGCCGACTTTGAACTTGTTGGTCGAAGTTTGAACCCCTTAGGTAAAACCCGTTAGGTACTGCTTAGTATCAATAATTTCATCACCAGATAGGTCAAAGAAAACATAATGAGTAAATCGGCATACATTTGAACCAAAAATTCGAAAAGCAAGTGACTATATCATTGCACTGGGCTTGCGAGGTTGATTATAGGCTATGTCTCTCTCGAATACAGAAGACATATGTGAACATGCCGCGCAGTGGGAAAATTATTTAGCTAATTACACTAAAAACATTAAATTAAAATTAATATCATTTATTTTAGGCAATTAGTAATCCCATACAATACAGACACTCATTAGATAAAAATAACACCAACTCCGATAGAATATTGAAATGAGCAAATATAATAACTAAAATATATATTATCCCCACTCAAAACTCAGGTCTTTGTGAGTTCATAGCGGCATATAATTACGTGCCAATTTATAGCATCTAAATATAGCGAATATAATTATCATACCAAGCCAATCAATCAATTTACCTAATGAATCAGATTAGACTCTTGAGAGATTAGCACACTGTTATGTTGGATATTGCTAATTGAAGATCCTTATGGACATAAATGTGTGACGATTGATGATTAACCACCAAAGAATCAGGATGACATCGGTGTGGGCACGGCATTAAAAGGTATAATTGTTTATTTTTGCCCTATGGCTTAAAATTTATTTCTTCGGTAGTATTTTTAATTTACAACGGGTAACACCGAATGAGGTTGTAAGTGTCATGGCGGTGCAAAATTGGCTCTACTCGTAAATGCAAGTTTAACAATAAATAATTTGACTGAATCTATGATAATCATTGCATTGTTGGTAATTTTAATGGTAATATTTTTCAAATACCTGGTATACTAATATACTTATACGCTCATAATAGAGGACCTGAAGATGACGTCAGGAGCCACCCCGTGTAAGCTACAACACGGGATGCCTATCAGACGCTCGAACCTACCAATATTAACCAATATTAATTATAGGTTTATAGAACCATTAATTCCTATACCATACAAATTCTATTCTATGTGAGTCACTCTGAATTGAACACGTTTTTATTGAAATAAAGTTGATATTCCTTTAACTTAAAATAGATATCGATATTTTACCATAATTTTATTTCCAAAATCATGAATTATCCATAATTTAACCTCACCCGGCAACCCTTACGGCATACTGATTAAACTGGGCCTTCTAAGTCAGTTGCCAAATACAACTCCAATGGAATGATTTACACGTGATTTGGAAACAGATCCCTGTAATTTTGAATGTTAATTTGCCTTAATAGGCAATTGATTGCGTTTGATCGACCTCATTTACAGTCTGGGCTTGTAACTTTGGAATTGCTTCCTTCAGACTATCTCTTGTCCTAATCACGAACAGTCATATACCTAGCTATATGTATCTTTTGTTTTCCAATAATACAGAGACAGAAGAAAAGAAAAGACAGCTGTGAACAACACTAGGACATGGTGGGATCGCTTTAGGCGACTGTCTTATGTAATATTGACTACTAAAAAGTGCTGATTCTCAGCCTAATTGGAATATACAACTTATGATTATGTTTTTTTTTTAATTTTTGTAATTATAAACTAGCGCTTGACCGCGATCCCGCCTGGTGGTAAGCAGTGACGCAATCGTTGCTGGTAAAGCGCACCAGTTTATTAAGAGCCTATTCACTCTAGCCTTGAAAACACTCAAATTGTAGTCCGACGGAAACACCGCCGCTGGCAAATTGTTCCAGTCCCTGAGGTCCAGAGGAGGTGAAACGCTTCGTCCGGATCGTAGTGGTGTTAACAACGTAATGGTGGAAATTCGCCGTACGACTGGTCGTCCGATAACATGTAATAATCTTCTCAGCCTATAGAGGTTCACTGCTGGACAAAGGCCTCCCTCAGGGCTTTCCGTGATCACCGGTCTTGTGCTGCCCGCATCCAGCGCCTTTTCGCGACCTTCACCAGGTCATCGGTGCACCTTGTTGGGGACCTTGGATGTAATAATAAGATTGTTTACTAGCTACATTTTATACAATACACACACACACACACGTTACATATACCTACCTACCGTAGCACCTTGACAACGTGTGACTACGCCTTTCCAAACATGAAAATTTATCTCTACATATTGAATATTGCATACTTCAGAATAGTATTGTATGACATTACGACTGTGTCCATTTACTTGCAACTACATTAGCAACTTTGTTCAGTTCAGTATTCTGAAAATCTTGTTTTATACTTTTTCAGCGTCGTTTTTTGTCGTAGTTGGGTTTTAATTTTTTAACTTTTTTTTATTCTATATTAGAGTCATTATAAAAAGTTGACGGTAGGTTTGAAACAAAGTGAACAAAAAATATTCCACTACCTACAATAACTATTATTAACTACAATAACTCAAATAATATTACTTAGCTGTTGTTGGTTGGTGAACATATGTGTAGTCGTGAGTTCGTGTTATTAGTTTTACTTTTTTAATCAATATGCAGGCATACGAGTATGCAGCAATATATCTCAAATATCATATATGAAACCGGCTTTTGTGTAAGTTGTTTTTATTATTATTTGGGCAAGGCAAACCAATCACTTGTTGCAAGTATGTAATAAAATTGTTATTGTTTTAGAGAAATAGTGTAAGCCAAAGTCAAGAGGTTGGAAGACGAAGGTGGCTTATGTGTCGAGACAAGTGGAACGATACAACAATATTTACCGTTAAATAAACTTTTAAATCATGCGAAGAAGGGAGGTTGCATTTGTGGTTTAAAAATAAACTGGCGAGACCGGTGGACACTTATCGAGCTAAACAAAAACAAAAAAAAACAATTTATAACAATCACAGTGCAGAAGTGTCCTACAGAGTGTTTTAAATAAAATTATATATCCTAATAACGGACTCTAAACCAACTCGTAAAGTAATTTAGCTAAGTGACAGTAATATGTTCGGTTGGCTTAATGGCTAACAGATGTCGCCTTTTGCAATTTCAATACAAATTACTTTTGGTAAATTATAAAAACAATAATTTCGGAATTCGATAAGAAATAAGTTCGTTTACTTTTGAACTAAGAAAGCGCTTGAAGATTATAATCTCATGCCTTCAAACTCCGAAAAAAGGCACTGCAGGATGGCAGCACTAGTACACCATGCTATACACGCAAAAAAATTGTAAATGTAATAAGCACTGTTTTGTGTTCTAAGTATAGATTATTTTATGATTGTAATAATATTCAGGTTAAGCTTCAATCCTCTTTTCTTTAAGAAAATGAATAATTAAGCTATAACCTCTTTAATGATAACATGTAATACTACAACTTTCATATCTAAAAACCAAAAATGTTTTTTATATTTTTTACCATAATAATACCGTAAGTTTGTCAAGGATTACTTTTATATAAAATATTACAATGCTGCCATTTCAACGTTTGTTTCATTTATTAGTATAAGTATATCTAAACCGAATAATATATAACTTTATAATATATTGCATTATAATATGCTTATTGTTTTATTTTTATATATTTTTTATTATATTACATCTATAGTAAACTAAAACATATAATAAAAACCTATTTTGGTATAAATATTCAGTAAATTTTCCTATTCGTTTAAATATTATTTGCAAACATTTTTACTTTAAAATACAAATCAGTTATCATAATTTTAAATTATATGAAACAACAAAAAGATTTGCCATTATTAAGGATCGAACCTACAATCGCTCGCTTATGATAGACCATTGCTAAGTGCGGCCGCTAACTTAACTTCAAATGAAGTAACGAAATTTTGCATTACTTTAAAGAAAGATGAAGGCTGCGATAATAAAAATAATGTGTTAGTGTGCGTGGCCGGCTTAGCGCAGGGGACAGTAGTCTTTAAGGTGGGAATGGACTTCTACAGCTGATTGTACATCGAAGGACTGGAATAATATACGATCAAATGAACTTCCCAAGTGAAGTTCGATCATTATAAACGAAAGCCATTGTTACTGATGTATCAATGGCTTTCGTTTTGACAGTTAAACAATATTCATTGCGTTCTTTACGTTGCTGAGCAGACACACTTTCCGAACACATGGCGCAATTACGGATTAGCAATAAGCTTCGAAATGGTTCCAATTGATAGTAATAGTGTGTTACGTATTTAGAGTGCATCTCCGTAGTTTTTTTTTTCATTTAAAATGAAATAATTTCATTTCATTTCGTTATTAAGATACATACATAAAAACTTTAACAATGTAAATATGACAGGACTAAACTTACATTTACTGTGTATCCTTTTCTTAATGAAATACATAGTAAGCAAAAGATGCACTGAATTTAAATTTAGTTGTTTGTGAAGAAGGGTTCGGCGCCATCACTTGTTTCTGCTCTGTTTAAGAAACAATCCCTGTCCAATATCCAGACATAAATAATTATGTATTTTAAGTTTATAAATTAATAACAATGTTTCATGAACATAAATCAAGAATAAATTATCAACAGCGCTCGTGACTAATGACTTTTTAAAAATCATCTTCATCTTATTTCGCTTACAAAATATTATTGCGCATAAAACACTTAGACCAGCCAACCCTCGATGTCTTTGATGCTTAAAACTTGTTTAAAATTCAAACCCTTCTACGGATTTTTATGAATAAATTAGAAATCCATTAAATTGCTCGAAGCCATTTGATGTGATTAGGGTACCGTTATACCGCTCTATATAAATACATTTACATCACAATCTTGAATATTATGGCCTCCTTGGAACCTTTAATACCTCCTAATGAGTAATAAATATTTATCGTCTTTTCACCTCACCTACCTATACTCAAAAGATGGAAATGAATGGAGAGTATCGGATCAAGCAGCAAGTGAAAATAGGTCATGCGATAAAGTGTTGTCAATATTAAATTGATGAAAGTTTGACTGGGGTTTATAGGATTTACCCTCGACTTTGGAATAGTTATTCAATTTAATCTGGTGTCAACTAATTTGATTGGTTATTGTCAATCACTGTCATGGGACATAGCTTAATTATTTAAACAATACCACTAAAACTGTTCTAACTTCATTAATGACAGAGTCAACGGAATAAAACTGTAAGAATACCTACATCTAGTACAGGGGATACCTACTCTGATTGATTCCGGTGGCTAAATCCAACGTGTTTTTTTTTTTGTTATCCCATAAATACAGAGTTAAGCTTTCTCTTTCTCTGTCTATTAAGAAAAACTGCATCAAAATCCGTTGCGTAGTTTTAAAGATTTAATTTGTGTTTCCCTAGTTCTAGAATATATGATCGAAATTGTACAATTTCCAAATTATACATTTCCTTTAAAGCCTATATGACGCCTTCAAAATTAAACAAAACATCCTCAAAATCCACAGGGCATATATTCTATTCTATATTAAACGATGCATATCTAAGGATTCAATCCAATATATTGTCTCGGAGAGACACAGTCTGATTCTCGGCTTACTTCAATTACGACGTACTACGTTACGAAGTACGACGGCAATGGTGACGTTGAATAGCTTATATACGTCAGGGATGTCCTTGACTCGTAATTTTAATGCGAGATTTATGGAATGAGTAGGAATTAAAACAACAGTACAATAAGTTATCAAAAGTCATTGAAGGAAATAGAAATTCTAGTAAAAAATGTTCCTTTTATCGTCCACGAACTCGTTATTGTATCTGTTTTCTATTTACACGTACTTCTTAAAAGATAAGCGCAAATTTAAACTTCTATTTATATTCAACGCTTTCTTTCAGAACGTTATCCTACACCCTGGAGAACAATATCAATAACCACAAAAATCGTTGTTCTATAAAATTTTATGTTCATGCTAAGTGTTTTATTTTTCATACGATGACTGTCTTCCTTTTCTTTCCAGAGGCACTGGGCCGATTTTCAGTTTTATATGTACACACGTACCTACTTGTACCTACTTTAAACACCCTTTCACGAGACAGGAAATCTTCCCCTTTCAATGAAGACTCCAAACCTCGTCTACATAATAATGTACTTACTGAAAGAGGAGTCTTCCACGAGACGACGTGATACGCGTACGTAATACTTCGTTTGTGCACTATTGACGTGACGTTTCAACTGTGTGTGTGTGTACCTTGCTTTATTAGCGAGTGTTTCAAGTATAAAATTTTCGGGGAACGTTTGCTTGTAAAGAAGATACATGGCGTTTAAATGAGACCGAAAGAAAACAAGGGCAAGAGAAAGGATTCTTTGTGATAGATCTCATTGCCTATGTAATACAATGCAGATATGAGCATTTGCAAATTTAAAAATTACACAAAAACGATCTTTACTCGTATATGCAACACTAATTTTTATGTTGTCTGCTGCCACGCCATAATTGTGGTTACTCTATAATCGCAGATTGTCGCCACTCCTCGTTAGCACTCGTCGAAACGACCACAACATGTAAATTCTCCTATTCGTAGTTCCGGCCAATTCTTCCGATTTTACACACTTCTGATTGAACACGAGGAAAATATTTATTGTTGTACTTACTTATTTTCCTTTTCCCTGACTGGCTATAGCCCGCGGCTACCACCTGGCGGATGTTGGTATTTTCCCACGGGAATGCAGTAACAGGAGAAACAGTAACCTATATTATAACCTAGGTGATGTCCTATCGAACCTTTGTGTTCAATGTGACAAGGGCTGTAAACAAACAACCAGAGTTCCTTCAACTTTTATTTTAAAAAAATGTAAATTGAAAATAAACTAATAATAATTTGCCGTTATTAATTTGGGATACGCAAAGGAAACACATCAGTTCCGTTACATGATGTATTTATAACAAAATTAACCATCTCCATTACAAGGAAGTCATTAATTCATTCCTGTGCCTACGCGTACTTATGAATATACATACATATGTTAAAGAATTTATCGCGGCATCAAACGGTTAGGGAAAACATCACGGAAACTTGAGGTGATAATACATTCTGAACGTGAGGTATTTTGTGTTGGATTTCCACTATTTATGTTATATGTGGAGGTTTTTCAGATTTATGAGTGAAATGGTGTTTTATGGTAAATATTAATCAGCTGAGTATGTTATGTAGGTAACAAATGTCTGGCCATGGCGCTTCTTATCGCTAATGCAAGCTCTTCCAGACAACCAAATGTAACTAAATTACTATTGGAAAAGAAACATTGTGTGTGTGTGTGTGGGTGTGTGTGTGTGTGTGTGGGGGTGTGTGTGTGTGTGGGTGTGTGTGTGTGTGTGTGTGAGAGAGAGAGAGAGAGATTGTGTGTTGCTCGATGAGGTGGGCAAGCTCTCCAAAAGAGTCATTGCAAACCGCCTCGTCGGGCAACTCGGGCGACCGGGCCCGGATTTGGCGGAGAGCCAGTTTGGCTTTCGTAGGGGGCGCTCTACGGTGGACGCCATCATACGCGTGCGAGCCCTTACGACAGGGGATGCTGTGGCCTGGGGTGGGGTTGTCTTGGCGGTGTCTCTAGACATCGCCAATGCCTTCAACACCTGGAGTTGCATCAGGGAGGCATTCCGGTAGGTATCACCAGATGCCGACCTATCTCTGTCGAGTGGTCGAGGCCTATTTGACGGACAGGGCCATAGTCTATCCCGGTCACCAAGGGATGTGGAACCGGCGAGAGATGCCGTGCGGTGTTCCACAGGGATCAGTCCTGGGACCGCATCTGTGGAACATCCGGTACGACTGGGTGATGCGCGCCGACCTCCCATCGGCGTCAGCGTAGTTTGTTACGCTGACGACACGCTAGTTTTGGTACAAGGGAGGTCGCACCAGGCGGCGGCTGACGCAGCGACCCTCGGTGTTGCGACAATCGTCAACAGCATCCGGCAATTGGGACTCGAGGTGGCCCTGCAGAAGTCCGAGGCCATGTGCTTTCATGGTCCTCGGAATGCGCCACCATCGGGTTCCCAAATAACGGTAGGAGAGGTTCACATCGGCGTCGGGTCGACGATGAAGTACCTGGGACTCGTCCTCGACAGCCGGTGGAACTTCGAGGAGCACTTCCGACGTTTGGCACCCAGCATGGAACGGGCCGGGGCTGCCTTATAGCGGCTCCTCCCCAATCTAGGGGGATCAAACGCCTCCTGCCGGAGGCTCTATGCGGGGGCCATGTGGTCCAAGGCCCGGGCCACGGCCGATTACGGGGCACCGGTGTGGGTGCAGTCGCTAAGGAAGCGACCAGTCCGATGCCTGACCGCATCCCAGAGGGTCATGGCCATTCGGCTGATCCGGGGATACCGTACGGTCTCCGCTGAGACAGCGGATGGCCTTCTTGCCGGATTGCCGCCATGGGATCTGGAGGCCAAAGTCCTCGCCCACATGTGGGAGTGGCGAGAGGAGGCAAAACGCCGGGGTATAAATCCGCTACCGCGAGAAATCGCGGTACGGCGGACAGAGCTCCGGCGGGATCTCATAGCAACATGGAGAGTGCGATTGTCGCAACCCAGTGCTAAGCACGCCACAATAGCAGCGGTAAGTCCCCTCTTTGCGGAGTGGCTAGAGAGGCGCCACAGCGCCCTCACCTTCCGCCTGACGCAGGTCCTCACCGGACACGGTTGTTTCGGGAGTTTCCTGTTCCGTATAAGGCGGGAGGAAACGCCAGGGTGTCACCATTGTGTAGATCACCTTGAGGACACGGTGGAGCATACGGTGGAGGTCTGCCCGGCTTGGGTAAAGCACCACCGTGTCCTCGTAGCAGCGATCGGCGGCGATCTCTTGCGTCCGACCCTGGTCCAGGCCATGGTCTGGAGCGAGAGTGCATCTCCTTCTGCGAAGCAGTAATGCTGGCAAAGGAGGAGGCGGAGCGCGCGAGGCAACGGGAATCCCAGCGCCCTGACGCCACTAGCCGCCGCAGGAGACGCCCTGGTCGGGAGATGACACCAAACTCCCAGCCACCGTAGGCGCGGGCCTGCGGGCGGTGCGCAGTGGGCAGCTCGCCGCCTAGTAAGGACCAGGCCCGAGTCGACGGCGCGTCGTTTTTTCACGCGCACCTCAAAGAGGTGTCAGCACATCGTGACGGGGTCCACGAAGACCGATGCCTCCTGGGTCAGGATTGCGGGTTGGTTAAACAAGAAACCGTGGCCCTGGCCGTCCCACAGGCAAGTGAAGAAACACGGGTGGGTTTTAGTCAGTAAAAGTCTGACACGCCCTTCAGCTCCGCTTAGATCATTTGATGATTTCCCATACCAAAAAAAAAAGGTATTTTGTGTTAGATTTCAACTATTTATGTTATATGTGGAGGTTTTTCAGATTTATGAGTGAAATGGTGTTTTATGGTAGATATTAATCAGCTGAGTATATTATGAAGGTAACAAATGTCTTGCCATGGCGCCTCTTATCGCTAATGCAAGCTCTTCCAGACAACCAAATGTAACTAAATTACTATTGGAAAAGAAAGATTTTTTTTTTATTTGCAGTGACAGAAACAGAAAGTTCTAATCCTCCATGGAAAAGACAAAATCCTCCGACCAGCGCGTCGTAGGCGTACCTACATGTGGCGCTGTAGATACTACTACATTTTTAACCAGTGATTTAGGTACTGAAAAACTCAAAAACAACTTTAAACCTCAATTATCATCATCATCATCTCAGCATATAATCCCGGTTGCATTCCCCGGCTTTCACATTGGAACCCGGGATCCGCTTTCCTAGATATACACCTCCATTTTGCAGGATCTCTGGCATCCTGTAGTGTGAGATTGTTGGCACGCATGTTATCTCTTATGACGTCAAGCCAGCACTTCTTTGGTCTCCCTGGCCTGTTCCTAACTTTATGTACATTTACATGCTACAAAATTTAAAATCAAAGAAGCAGTATCACTTTAAAACAGATTTATCTTGTATTTCTAAATTGGTTAAATAAAATCTAAAATATTTGCATTCATCGCAAAATATATGAAATATTGTGCATGTTTTTACATATTTTATATAAATGGACTTTTAGAAAGCTTTCATTCAATTGTATGTGAAATAAAAATGGCTGGATTGAGCAGTGAGTGACGTTTGATTAAGTGGCGATGTTCCATACGGTTCCATAGCGGCAATGGTTACGCTAAATGTATTAAAGAACATATGAACTTGTACGCACTACATACTTGACGATACGATTGACGCTCAGTGGATGATCAATTGCTGCCCTGTGTGTCGCGGGTCCGATTTCCGCACGGAGCGAATATTTGTATAGCCTACAATTAGTTGTTCCGGATCTAGCAGTTTGTTTATGTGACTTTCTAAGTTTGTAAACGCACCCACGATATAGGTAATAGGAGAAATACCTAGTGTAGGGTAAAGTTGCATCCGAAGCTTTTTCAGCTTTGGCGTCTTCACAGGAGTCCGACAGAAATTCAGAGGAGCAATTAACCGATTTTTAACAACGTTCCAATTCTAATCTCAGTTACAATTGGTCAAGTTTTGACGTTGGTTGACATGACATGTAATTTGCTACTAGAATTTGAAATGTTTTTTTTGGCACTAAAACTGAACTTATTTAACGTTTAAAACTAAAAATAAAATATCCTCCTCTCACCTGAATAATAAAATTAAATCTAGGGTACTTTGGGACCGTATAATAAATTTTTCATAGCATTGAACATGTTTCCATAAACCAATATATTGCAAGTATAAAAATACTTTTTTAAAGTGACTGTCAATTGGATCGGAACTGCATCTATATTTTGGCTTTCATCCAAATCGAGCCATCGTGTTTGAACTTAATACTTCAGGTATATTTAAAAGCCATTTCTGAGTTGACCGGGGATTAAAAAAGTATAAGTTGTTTCTTTCAAACAAACTTATTAGTTATAAATTTCACGAGAGGCGATACTCCATTGTGCATGTAGTGAACATTACACTTCTTTTGAAATAAGATTAAGACTCTTAAACAAACCTTTTTGAAAGTCCTTTCGAACTATTTTGAATTATATTCTATTCGCATAAGGATAGCATTAAAAGCAAAACAGTGACTACCATACCAACTATTTACTGTAGATGCCGTTCACCATATCATCAACGCATTAGCGGTCCAAAAGGGGGGGAACGGTGTATAAAAATATGGGATCGAAACAAATGCGGTTGTCTCATGCTGTCAGCCCTGTGACTTAGGAGTTAGTGCTTTTTTGTTCACTAGCGACCCGCCCGGCTTCGTACGGGTACAATGCTGATACTAAAATACACTACAGAAAAACTGGGAACGTTGTATAAAAAACATAGCCAGCCAGTACCGCCGCAAACGCGACGCCTCGTAATTTTTAAATCTGCAATATCGATTTTCGAAAATATTCATTTAAATCATATGCTGTAAAGAGCGATTTAAATCTATATTAAATCAAAAATGTATTTAAGGTATTAAATTGCATAAGGATTAATGTTATTTTCTTTAAATTCGCTTCGAAAATTTGCCAGTATTGGTCGTAACAAGAAAAGTAAAAATAAATGCTATTGTGGGATGTCCATAATTGATAAACATATACCACCGCGGTCTTTTCTGTAGGCCTTATCAATGTATACAATATTTAGTACATTATTTTGATCAGTTTTGTAGGGTTCAGCCTGCGTTTTACTGCAAACGTGGAAAAAATGTAATTATTTACGACATCATATTAGAAACCTTAAAATTTATAGTATTACTCCATTATTTAATGTATTGTATTATACATATAAACCTTCCTCTTTAGTCACTCTATCTATTAAAAAAATAACCGCATAAAAATCCGTTGCGGAGTATTAAATCATACATAGGGATACAGGGAAAGAGATAGCGACTTTGGTTTATACTACATACATAATATGTAGTGACTATGCTTTTTTTTTTTTTTAATAATTATAAACTAGTGCTTGACTGCAATCCCGCCTGATGGTAAGCAGTGATGCAATCGTTGAGTGTAAAGCGCATTAGTTTATTAAGCCTATTCACTTAAAAAACTTAGGAATAGGAAGGATGACGGCAGTTGAACGAGGTGATGCAATATTAAACCCAAGACCAACATGACCAAACGATGCTGCGCTAGAGGGAGATTGATCTGGAGACTCTCCACCACCAAATTCCCGAGACAACAACATTTGGCGCATCGTACCCGCCACACATCGCAACACAACTGCTCAGACCCGTCCTCCGTACGGCTTCACCAGACACCATGCCGGAACACGACGAATCGCTTGGCGGCAAGACTTTGTCTGGTGGGTGGTAACTTCCGCCGGCAGCCGATGTTATGGTCTACCACCGAGAACAACAGAACACAACAACAACACAACAAGCTACAATAGAACACTCGACTCCTAAGTCACAGGGTCTCTCTAGTTTAGGAGGCAGGGTGTTTCACTATTAGTACAACCTTTATTTTCCAAAAATATGCCTATATGATATGTACTCATTTGTTAAAAGTTTTGTGTATCAATCAAGTTATTTTTATTTTATTATTATTAAACTGCGGGACGAAGCTACTAGTAGTTAATAGATAAAGTATAAGACCAAAAAAATATACCCATAATATATATACCTATGTACCTATTTATTTATTATTATAATTTATACAAATTATTTTTTTTTTGTGCCTTGCCTTACTTATAAGGCAAGGCACACCAACGATACCTATATTTACAAGGAAAGTAACAACAAACAATCAAAATATCGTAAATCTTCAAGTCTAGCCAAACACATCATTAATTAGCATGAACTACGTATATGCGCATTAAAGGGTTACCGATACATTTAATTATTCGAAAATTAGCAAAACATAGAAATAATTTACTATAAGATTGAACATCACATCTTATCCAAGATACATAAATTGAAACTTACTACACATCCCCTCCAACTTAGCAGACATAGTAATTAGTTGAGTACTTGAGATTAAGTTCTCAGTGCTTAGCAGGTTTCTACCTGTAAGACACACTATATCTCAGTAACTTTAAGCTTGCATGTCAAATACTGTTACCAAAAGTTGTTAGGTGCATGTCGATGGAACTACTTACAAATAACATAAATTGAAGTATGATGAAGCTGAATGGTGCTGATCCATGTGTTTATATCCATATCCATTATGTTCGCGAACGGGTGCCGTCAGTGGGGACAGTCATCTCTTCTTCTTTTTCTTCTTCAGGCTATAGAGGTCCACTGCTGGACAAAGTAAAGTGTAAAGTAATCCTCACGCTTGGCAGGCAGGTTGGGGATCGCAGTAATTTGGTATTCCAATTTCCACAGGAGAAGCGCTGCTGCCCGCTTCCCTGGTAAGAGTTCCCTTAGTCGCCGCTTAATCGTGTAGCGTAATCTTTTACTTGTAGGTAGCTAATTTTAATTTCAGATGTTTTTGTTTTTTTTTTTTTTTCTTTAACGGACGCTTTTAACGTGTACATCTTTCGTCGGGGTCACCAGTGTAGAAGCATGAGGAACAGAGAGTAAAGTTCACTCATCTTACATAAAAAGGGGAGGATCTTTCGACAAGACGGGTATTATGTCTGGCCGACACTAATTGCCCAATGGTTGAAGTTGGGATGTACGCGATATAAAAGAGTCATCGTCCAGATCGTAGTGGTGTTAGGTGGTTGTAAGGGAGGAAACTCGCTGTACGACGAGTCGTTTGATGGTGGAACGAAGATGTGGGAATTAAATCATGCAATTACCTCGCACACTCACCAAAATGCATACTCTACGTCAGTGCTCCAGGTTTTGGAGACCGTTTTGAGTGAAATCTGTGTCGCCAATCAGCCTCTTCGCAAGTCTCTCCACTAAATCCAAAGTAGCCAGAATGATGTAATCGAATATTTTGTATTAATATTATGATTTTAAAAACTGTCCGTTGAGTTTCTTGCCCATTCTTCTCCATAGAAACCCACGCTTTGGAATGGACCTTCATTTTACTGAATGACTGATAAAGTGCCTGTAATTGCTTTATTTGAAAAAAAAATGCTTTGATTTCAGTCAGTGTATAGATAGACTATAATATTTTCACCGTTGGAATACAAGCCTCTGCCATTTGAGAAGGAATAGGCTACAATCCACCATGTGGAGGCAATGGGAGTAAGAAGATTTCACATATGTCTTAGGAGACATTTCTGATTCAAGGATATGAACATTAATTAACATGGTGTGGAGTGTCAGAGATTGACCACTGGAAAGACATAATGACGCTATTTTGTTAGTAGATTATGAAACTTGTCAAAATCCATCATTATTAGATCACTGATCGACCATTCTGACACTCCACACCAGATAGCAGATTAGGGCCCCAGTGGTTATGTAATAATTTCATCATCATCATCGTCATCATTTCAGCCAAAAGACATCCACTGCTGGACATAGGCCTCCCCTAAGGTTCTCCAAGACGACCGGTCCTGTGCCTCCCGCATCCAGGGGTTTCTCGCGCCCTTCACTAGGTCGTCGGTCTACCTTGTCGAGATATGAATATAGAATATGCCCGGCCCACTGCCAATTAAGTGTTGCAATTATTCGGGCTACGTCGGTTACTCTCGTTCTTCTGCGGATCTCCTCATTCCTGATTTACTATAGAAATATTAGGCACTTGACTTGGTGTAAATGCCTGTCTGGGTTCGAACCTGTGATCTACAACACGTAAGACACGGCCGTCATGTCATCACTGAGCTACCAGTACTTTTGCTTGGAGTGCAAATTAAGCAATAAACAAGATTTAATTTTTAACCACACGTTACCTTGGTTTGTTTGTTATAACGATAATCGGCATTGTTAAAAATATTGAAAGATACATAACAACATATAATGATCCGATACATATAAACCATGAACAGGATCTAACCTACCGTTAGATACGATTACTTCCCGACTAAAAACGTATAAGGAAGGAAAACTCGTAAATAAACCAAATTTTCGTTTAACTTACTAAAGTTCTGAAAAGCTTTTGTGGCTTATAAAACACGTGTACCTTATTTAGGATCGCATTGTAAAAATATTCGTACGGCTACGTTTAACAACATCTTTATATTATATTTATTTATTTTATTATTTATGTACACATAATAAAATACATAGCGATATCATAAAGTTCAAAACTGAGTAGAAAGGTTTGCTTATTTCTTAAGATTTTTTTTTCCATAAGACCTGTATTAAAATAGAAAAGTAGATAATAACAAAATCTTTTAAGTCTAAAACTAAAGGAAAAACCACAAAATATCTAAACATATATAACGGAATACCATGGTCATTGGAATTAGTAGAAACCATTGTCTCCAACACTAGGCTCAGATGTAGCAAAAATGAATACAACTAATTGTTTTTACGTAAATTTTTATTGTTCTCGCTTAACAGCGATCACAAACACTATAAAATAAACTCTAACATCTTAATGTATAATAACAATTTTACTTACAAGATATTCTAGTGAAAAACAACATATTCATCAAATTCTCGTTGACAATCTGTTCTCTCAGCCGCTAGACTTTTTCTTTATGAAATACGTCATGGCTTTGTACAAGTCGTTACACTGCCTTTACAACAATTTGCAGGTAACAATAATTAGAGTTAAAAAATATAATTTGCTAATTCGTTTTACTATTTCTAACACTCGGTTTTAACATTGAATTCATTACTCATTGCTTAACATGTTTAAACATTTTTACATGCGCCATGCTTTTCAGTTTTATCAAGAGTATTTCTATTAAACCAATATTAATCCAAATTCATCCAGTGACATGCTTTACAATACGTATGTCGCTTATTAATCATGAAATGAACGAACTATAGATAACTGTTTTATTAGACCTCAGTTTGGATAAACCCTCAATTATGGGTTGCTATCAAAGCAACCGGAAATCCTAACCTGGATTTGTATATTGAAAAAAGGAGCAAACTGACAACCACAAATAAATCTAAACCAATATATACCTAGCCAGTCATACTAACTGTAAAGTCTGAACTTAAGGTTAATATCATAAAGGTTTAAGTTAGCCTTGCGCCGACATATATAATACTAATAAATTTAAATAATTAAATATGTACCTATGTAATATATAAATTCTCCCTATATAGAATAAAGGTAATGTAAATATATTAATATTTTAATAAAATTTTCGTTCCGTAGTTACGCAAAGAATCTTTCGAAGACTTCTGTCACATTCCACCAAAGTTTGAAGGAATTTAGGGAATTAATCAGATTTTGCATGCCCTCGTCATCCTTTCCAATACGGACAGAAGCGCTATGTTATCGGACATATAATTAGAGTTTTACTTTCAATGTTCTTCGATCGAGTGGGTTGGTCCTACTCAAACCCAGTGGCTCTTATCTTTTTTTTAATCTGAGATTATCATTAGAGATTATCTCTTAATATTAAAATAATCTAAGTGTCTGTACAGTTAAAATAATAAGAATCGAACATCACACTATAGTTACTATTCAACGTTTTCTCGAAATACCGCCCACGATGGAGGCTCATGGGATGACAAGACACCTCAACTATCCGGAACTTCGGCCCCGCTTCCTGACGTTTTCCCCGTTATATATAAGAGTCTATTGTCCTTGAAGGGACTTAAATCGTAATTGGACGGGAAGACTGCCGCAGGCAAATTATTCCAGTCCTTCGATGTACGTAGTACAAAAGATGAGGGGATACCCTTAGTCCGGATCGTAGCGGTGTCAACAACGCCACAATAGAGGCGGTAAGTCCCCTCTTTGAGGAGTGACTAGAGAGGCGCCACAGTGCCCTCACCTTCTGCCTGACGCAGGTCCTCACCGGACATGGCTGTTTCGGGAGGTTCCTGTTCCGTATAAGGCGGGAGGAAACGCCAGGGTGTCACCATTGTGTGGATTGCCCTGAGGACACGGTGGAGCATACGGTGTAGGTCTGCCCAGCTTGGGTAGAGCACCACCGTGTCCTCGTAGCGGCGAACGGTGGCGATCGGCGGCGATCTCTCGCGTCCGACCCTGGTCTAGGCCATGGTCCGGAGCGAGAGTGCATGGCAGGCCGCCAACCTTTTTATCGTCCCACTACTGGGTAAAGGTCTGCTCTCATACAGAGAAGGATATGAATGATAATATTAATAAATAAAAATTGATGGTAATAGCTAACCGTATGTATAATAAATAATGTAGTCACCGACCTTGAAGCAAGCATTCCACTCTTAACGGAACATTCCTTTTCTTCTATGAAAAGATTCCGTTACCAATATTATTATGAAGAAACACGCACCACGTATCGGTTTAATCACCCGTAACAGGAAACATACGAACATGCTTTTGTTAATATATTCCGAACGTGTGTTCCTGGGGGGAGCAGCCGGCACGATTTGTCACGGCAACCGTCAAACGCCTCGAGAACTGGCACACCTCGTAAGGTTTATGTACGTTTATACCAAATTCGTAAGCCCATTTGTACATATTAAACTTAAGGCCTTTGGCAGAATAAAAACAGGTGATTTCTAATCTCTGCCGTCTTTTGCTATTTTAAATGCCTGGGTATCTTAGGTACATTGCTGGATTCAGGAGGCCTTCTCCAAACATTTGCACTTCGACCAGTCTAAAAACGTACATTGCTGGACTAAGAACTTCCTAAAGCGCCACCTCTCTGGCTGGTTTTGGGCTTCTCGCATCAAGCGGATTTTTACGACCCCCAACAGAACGAAGGTCAACCTTGTAGGGGCTCTTACAGAGCGACATCTTTAGGTACACACACGATCGTCATGCCATGACCTTCCGATAACAAAGGACGGATGTCCGATATGATTAATAGATTCGTTGCTGAAAAGTTTGTCTTCAATTAGCTTTTTAATGGTGCTACAGTGGTTCAAGCACCTGAGCTTTAGTGATCTTTTGCCCATTCATATATCTATGAATATCAAATAGCGCTATATGATCAGAATAAATAATCACAATGAAGAGAATAAGTCAAGCAAAAGCTTTGGCAAAAGTATTCCAAATAGTCACTGAAAAAAAAACTTGTTTCTGCAAAAATTGGAAGATGGGACTCTAAACAAGGTTAGTTACACCATAAATCAGGCATAGTCGCAGCGAACGGAGCTCAGCTGGGCTTAATACAATTTATATCTATGAATTTCCTTGACTGAGGGACTGAGTTTGATTCCCGCATCGGCTGCCGAACTACAAATTCTGATAATTTCATCAGAATTTCTAGTGCAGGGTCCAGAGTGTGAAAGTTACAACAATATTTATTTTAGATAACGGTAACTAATTACTATACTCACTAATTACTATATATATATTGTATATAGGTATATAATATGTAAAGAAAACCCTGTCCGACCCGTAAGGATAATAAAGGTTAGGTAAACACATGACCAAATATAATATAAAATTTTACGTAATCATCATAGTAACAATACTAATGAATTTTTAAATAATCTTTTTTTCCCGGGAATCAATTCCAACTTCCACGAAATTTGGTCATTTTTAAAAAAGTGACAACACCATTTTGACGGTACGTCTGCGCCATTCGACCACGCGTCACGTGCCCTGCCCCCCGTCGCCCGCGGAAGGGTGTCGTACCGCACATGTATTAAGTTACCTTTTTTTGCAAAATAATATTTATTTTTTTAGGGGATTTTTTTTTAACTTTACTCCAGCGTTGTAGGCATTAGTACAATCGGTTATCGATTCCTAACAATACGACTATCCCTATTAACATTGTCGTATGTGCATTTTTGCCATTTCCTTTTTATTTCATTAATCACTCTTAAAAAGTCCCTTCTTTTAGTAGATAAAACGAAAAAAAGAAAAATATTAGTAATTTTCAAAATAACCACGTTAACACTGTCGGATATTGTCATAACCGCCAGTTAACAATGACGGATCTCAACTTGCGACAATGTTTGCGGGGCACGAGGGGCGGCGGCGCGTGCGGTTGTGCCAGTACAGACCATGTTACACGCACGTTGTGTGAGATTGGGTGGCTAAAGATATTTTTTATTTTACCTTTGTTCTTTATAACAATCATAATGTGTACAAGGTCCGCCCGCTTAATAAAACTAGCCACTAAACAATCTGAACAACATTATGTGGATAAAAACAAGAGTATGGAGTTAAATATTTTGAGTAATGCAGATGAAGATGAAAAAACAGGCACTTAAAAATGTATTATTATTTTACTACTAACATAGCTTTCCGAACACGATACTAATTATTAAAAAATAAACTATTTAATATTTATTTTTATATTTAAAGTAAATATGTAATAAGTTCAGTTAAAATTGTAGGACGTGACATAACCAACATTGTTAACTGTCTTTTATGAAGTAAAATATGTCGGTAGTGTCACATCCAACATTGTTAATCGTTTTTTGTGAGATAAAGTATGTCGGTAGTACCAGATCCGACTTTTTTGGTAGTTTTAATTTACGTTCTATTTGTCGGAGGTGTTACTTCCACCTTTGTTAACGGTATTTATTTTAAAACGTTTTGTTGAATGTGGTATATTATTATGGTATATTGTTTTATTCACCGGTTTATTATAATGTTTTTAAGTTGCTGGTGGGTATTTTAATGATGGTTTTATAAATAGTCATTATAAAATGTATTTTGTCGCGTTTGTGTCATTTAAACTGGTTTAGTTCTACTGATAGATATAATTTTTACGAGACAAGGTACATAAAAATGTACATAAAAAATGTACGTACTTTTTTATTTATTGCTATATAAGTATCTAACTTCTTTTTCAGTTAATAGAGAATCTCCATTACCAAGTGGTTTCCAAAATGAGTTCATTAAGTTGAATGAAAATATGTTTGTTGACATTTTCAATGGAGATGCAATTCCAGAAAGAGAAAATAATGAACCCACTGTTTCTCACCACAAGCCATCTGAACCATCTGTTTATTTTGAAATTCCTACTGAAAGTAATGTTGCTGTTAACCACGAAAAAATATTGAAACCACCAATACCGTCCCCATCTTCTCATGAAAATAGCAATGACGCCTTCAGTGTCACGTATTCTCAAACTGAGTTCACAGTTTCAGAAAACGTGGCACCACCGCCACCAAACTTGATCAACCACGACTTATATGGACACTTACCTACACCTTTAGCAAAACGTGGCGCAAACGAAGTATCTAGTTGTCTCTATCAGTTAAAAAAAATATTTCGGTTCTGGTCAGATAATTGTGCGCGGCAAAACAGGAACCGCATTGTTTTTGCTCTTTACCTTATAGCGGCGAAAGAATTTGGAGACACAATCACCCATCGTTTTATGGAGAAGGGTCACACCCAGAATGAGGGTGATAGAGTCCATTCAACTATTGAGCTTGCTAGTGATCGCAGGCTGATTTATGTGCCAGAAGAATGGTTCTGTCTGGTTCGCTGGGCTAAAGTCGAAAGTAACCCTTATGTAGTGAAAGAGATGACAACCTCTGACATATTTGACTTTAAATCACTGCTAGCAAAAAAGAATTGGTCAATAAACAGTGACAATGAGAAAATTTAGTTGACTCGCTTAAGAGAGGTGACCGTACATGCACAGCTGCAGTATAGGATTGAATGGTGAAGATTGATGATTGATTGAGATTGATGTCTGGTGAAGCTGTACGGAGGACGGGTCTGAGCAGTAGTGTTGCGATGTGTACCGGGTACGATGCGTCAAATGTTGTTGTGCCGGGAGTTTGGTCGTGGAGGGTCTCCACATCAATCTTCCTCTAGCGCAGCATCGTTGGTCGTGTTATTGGGTCTAACATTGCACCACCTCGCTCAACTGCCATCTTCCTTCCTATTCACTAAGGTTTTTTAAGTGAATGGGCTTAATAAACTAGCGCGCTTTACCATCAATGATTGCATCACTGCTTACCATCAGGCGGGATTGCAGTTAAGCGCTTAAGTTATTGCAGTTAAGTGGAGTGATTCTGGAGACATATCACAATTTTTAACAAAACTTAAAATTTGATCAAAATGCCCATAAGTCACATGAGGACACTGATGAGGAAGATTAATTAAAGTATAACTCTTAAGACTGATTCTAAGTTATAATAATAAAACCTAAAATGTGATAATAATGTGCCATTGTTAAAATAATGATAATTGATACTTATTAAGACTGATTATTTAATTTAAAGAGTTTTTAAAATAGAGTTGGTAATTTTATAAACTTTTAACTGAATCTAAGATTGTTATGTAAGTTATGCCGATTTTATAAGCATAAGCTCATAATAATAAGGTGTTTTTGGGAAAGATTATGTAGGTGAAGAATTTTATAAGTTTTTTGTTTCATCTGTGTAAGTCACACGATTTTTATTTTTATCCTTTTGACGGTTTTTATTAATTACTAACAAAAGCCTTTTGATACTTTTAAGGCTGTGTTAGCTGTGTATTGTGAAGTCAGGTTGTTTTGTTTTTTATTAAACTTCTGGAGTTTTTTTACTGATATTAATTTGGTAAGCTTTTCGTTCTTTATAAGCTCGTATAAAATTGAAGTTGTTTTTTTTATGGTCCTAGAGTTTTGTTTTGATTGCTATTGATTTTTGAAATAAATGTCTAGTTACAAAGACATTTAAAAATTGTTTTATTTATAATTTTGATTTAGATACGACAGACATTGGTCTAGAATTTTCAATTAACAGTTACGTATGTGCCACTTCCAACAAATAATCAATAATTTTATACACGTAACAATGTCGTATGTGGCACTTCCAACAAATAGTCAATTTGTTTGTATATGTAACATTGTGGTATGTGGCAGATCCGACAAAATACACTTGATTTGATACGGTTAAAAAAGTCTTTTCTGACTTTTAACATACTTGGGAAAGCAATAATAGTAATTTATTATCACATAAATAAACTTTTGAACTTGTGTTATAATTCTGTTAGTTTCTGTTAATCTAGTTCGTATAATAAAAAAAATATCAACAATTCAAACTTTGTCGCGCTCTCCTGTAAAGTAGTCGATTTTCACATCCGACAATGTTAATAGGGACCAACGAATACCTTCACGGATCGGACAGGGTTTTCTTTACATATTGTATATATATTACACATATAACAATATACATTTAAATTTTACAAATGTATTTAAAATTACTACAGTATGCGTAACGGCATACTTGTCGTTTCTGGAAAGTTAGTTAATTTTTTCAACAAATGACGATTGTCAATCGTTACTTAACTTTGATTGTCGTTCGTTAACTTTTACAATCATACTCCACTGATATCAAATTGCTCTCAAATTATGCAACGCCATTTTATATTCTTTTTTCTGCATGCAGTCTGTCCCTGTCGCTTTTTAGAGGGGCATTAATGGCCCCTATAAAATAAGTCAATAGGCACGAGCGGGCGGATGACATCAACTATTTATCAAATTTTTTAATTGTATTCTTACCAAAAACCTCTTTGACAAGTCTGGACGTTTGTGTATGTGAGTTTAGTTGTTTGTAAAAGCACCCACGATACAGGGGTAATTCCTAGTGTGGGACAAGGGTTTATTTTTTTTAAGTTGGTAAATACTAAACGAATAAATAACCCACGGCTAAAATACAATTGTGTATGTTCAAAAAGTCACTGTATACTGTAGAGTGGCGGCAGGGAACACAAGGTCTCCTTTGTGCTCCCTGCGACCTCTCGCACCAGGCGGCGGCCAATGCAGCGACCCTCGAGGTTACGACAGTCGTCGAGAGAATCCGACAATTGAAACTCGAGGTGGCCCTGCACAAGTCGAGGCCATATGTTTTCATGGTCCTCGGAACGCGCCACGCACATTCCTACATAATGGCAGGAGGGGTTCACATCGGCGGCGTCGGGCCGACGATGAAATACCTAGTACTCGTCCTCGACAGCCGGTGGAACTTCGAGGAGCACTTCCGACGTTTGGCACTAAGACTGAATGGGCCGGGGCTGCCTTGAGGTGGCTCCTCCTAGGGGGACTAAACGCCTCCGGATGCTCTACGCAGGCCGGGCGGTCCATGTCGTTTTACGAGGCACCTGTGTGGGCGCGGTCGCTAAGGAAGCGACCAGCCCGATGCCTGACCGCATTCCAGAGGGTCCTGGCCGTTTGGCTGGTCCGGGGATACCACACGGTCTCCGCTGAGGTGGCAAGCCTCCTTGCCGGATTGCCGCCATTGGATCTGGAGGCCAAAGTCCTCGCCCACATGTGGGAGTGGCGACAAGAGGCAAAACGCCGGGGCATAACTTCGCTGCCAGAGCTCCGGCGGGATTTCATGGCGACATTGAGAGTGCAATTGTCGCAACCCAGTGCTGGGCACGATACAATAATAATAATAATTTCATTTATTTCAGGCCACAAGGTCTCTATGAATGGCAATTTTGTTGTTCTTCTTCTTCTTCAGCCTATAGATGTCCACTGCTGGACAAAGGCCTCCCCCAAGGCTTTCCACGTTGACCGGTCTTGTGCTGCCCGCATCCATCGGCTTCCTGCGACCTTCACCAGGTCATCGGCAAATTTGTTAGTAACAATTTATTATAATAGCGGCGGTAAGTCCCCTCTTTGAAAAGTTGCTAGAGGGGCGACACGGCGCCCTCGCCTTCAAACTGACGCAGGTCATCACCAGACTCGGTTGTTGTAGTATATTAGTATGGGTGTCGGTAGGTCTAATACCATTGTTGTTATAGTGTGAGGGTATACGGGAATAAAGCAGTGTTTAACCAACTAGCGTGTGTTTCACAATATGGTGACAGCGGTGCGATATTTTAACGTGTTTTTACGGTTAAAACGTAGGTACTGGAACCGATCCAATGCATCCAAACAATATTTGTTTGTATTTTCGGTATCTTCGAAATTATGTAACACGCACGTCCTCCAGCGGAATTAACACTCGATGGCAGTCCGACCGCACGGGCGATAGCATGGCGAAAATGGCGGAAGCTGTTCAAAGTTTTTCTTAAAGCGTCTGGAATGAGCAAAGAGTCTGAGGCAGTTCAGGCTGGCTTGTTGGTTAACCTCACTGGATCAGCTGGTTACGAGGCCTATACAACTTTCCGATTTGAAAAAGGGGAAAGTGAGGATGACGTTAACTGTCTATTGCAAAAGTTTGACTAGTATTTCGACGTGAAACGAATATCACAGTGACGCGGTTTAAATTCTTCACTCGTAATCAAGAAGAGGGTGAAAACATTGACCAATATGTGACGGCGTTGAGGGTAGCAAGTCAACAATGCGAGTTGGCCGGCCATAATCAAGTCGATGGTCGGCAGCGAAGAGTCCTGGGATGCGGTGGTTTCCTTCTGCGAAACAGTTGTCTCGCAGAAGGAGGCTGCGGAAAGGGAGAGGGAGATCTCGTCCTCTCACCCGACCTGCAGCAGGCGTACCGGGCGTCGTCGGAGGGCGGATAACGCCCTCTTCTAGCCCCCCTAAATGGGTCCAGGGGCGATAGACTCGGGGACATCTGTCGCCCCCCAAACATCAGGACCCGAGGTGGCGGCGCGAAGTGTTCCACGCGCGCTACTTTTAGACGTCACGGGGGGAGTCCTACACCTCACTCCCCACCCCCCCCAGGCCCACGGTGGTGGGCCAGCACCAATCGGGGGTTGCGGAAGCAGTATTAGTTCTCGCAGCCCCCGGTGTAGGTGTGAGACGGAACAACCGGGTGGTTTTTAGTCAGTAAGAGTCTGACAGACCCCGTCGCCCGCTTCGTCGGCGTCGGGCGGCGGACATCCGTGAGGATTTTCCACACGGAAAAAAAAAAGCTGCATGAAAGTTTGTTACGAGATAAGATCGTGTGTTTCGGACCAGTTTAAATACTTGGGGTCTGTGCTTCACGCATCCGGCGACATTGATTGCGACATCAAGGCACGTATTTCCGCAGCTTGGGCGAAATGGCGTGAGGTGACAGGTGTCATTTGTGACCCCAAAATGCCGGTTAAGCTTAAGGGGCAGGTCTATAAAACCATCATTAGACCTGTTCTCCTGGCAGTCAGGCGTGGCCTGTGCTTGAGCGACACAAGCAGGAGCTGCGTGTCACGGAGATGAATATGCTGCGGTGGATGTGTGGAGTTACGCGGAAAGACCACATCAGGAACTCCCGCATCCGGGGCAGCCTTCGTGTCCGTGACATTGCAGACAAACTGCAGGAGGGTCGCCTACGCTGGTACGGCCACGTCTTACGCAAACCGTGTGTTACGTGGGTAACAAATGTCTTGCCATGATGCCTCCGCCGGGCCGGAACAAGCGGGGTAGACCAAAGAAGTGCTGGCTTGACGTTGTAAGAGATGACATGCGTGCCAACAAGCTCTTACCACAGGATGCTAAAGATCGTGCGAAATGGAGGAGAATGTGCAGGAAAGCGCACCCCGGGCTCCAACGCGAAAGCCGCGGATGCAACCGGGATAAACGCTGAGATGATGATGATGATAAGATCGTGTGTATCATCACCAATACAGTCAGAGATCGACTTCTTCGCACCGATGATTTAACACTAGCGAAAGCTATACAAATCTGTCAGACAGCCGAGATGTCCAAAGAGGAAAGTAAGTGCATTGACGGCACGTCGCACAAGGTTCAAGTGAATGTAGTTGACGCAGGCGGTGTGCGGGGCAGCCGGTCCGGGAGAAGACGGCGCGGAGGCGGTAGCGACGAGGGTCGCTGGCTTCGCGCAGCAGGAGCGTCGGCCCAGGCGCAGGCTTAGAACGCCTGTCGACAATATGGCCAGGGCAGGTGTCTCGGTGGCGAGCGGTGTCCGACACGTGAAGCTTTGTGTTTCGTTTGTGAGAAATAAGGTCATTTTTCGCGAGTATGTAAACAAAACAAAGCTATTCGCAAAGTGCTAAATTTAAGTCTAGATGTGGCGAGCAGTGATAGTGAGGGCAGTTGCGCTAACGAAATATTATGTTTTATGTGAATACAATTGAGGAGTATAAAAAACTACGTATGTCTTCTAATGAATGGGTTGAAGTTGTAAAATGCAATGGAAAAATATTTTATTAAAAGTAGATACGGGCTCAATGATAAATGTTATTTCTAAAGCTGATTACCAGAATTTGGATTTAGCTGCAACCTTGTGCCGTTTACAAAACGAGTACATTCTTTTATGGGTAACCAGTTGCCTATTCTAGCTGTCTTTTGTTTTCAATAAGATATGTTATTGTTTACCTTTTGTTGTTGCTGATTTAAAATGCCAGAATGTGCTTTGGAATTTGAATTTGTGAATGCGGTTTGGAAGGCTGTGTCGCTTTAGGCTTAATTAATCAGGTTAATGCTATAAATATTGAAAAATATTCAGATTTATTTAATGGGCTGGATAAGTTACATTATAAATACAGTATTGTAGTTGAAAAAAAATATACAGGCTGTAGTTTGTCCTACTAGAAAAAATCCGTTGGAACTCAAAAAAAAAAAAATACAAACTGGTCGAGTTAATGCTATTATTTTAGTTGCTAAAAAAGATGGTAGTATTCGTGTTTGCTGGGGCCCTGGACCTCTTTACCGTGCGGTGCGGCGCACACTTTATTCGCTGTCGACAGTGCCGGAGCTAGCGGCATATCTGCGTGGGGCTACCGTGTTCAGCGTGCTAGAAGCACGATGTGGGCTTTGTATGATCCAAATCGGTGATGCTAATGCCGACCTTTGTACCTTTAGTACACCGTTTGGTCGGTATCAATTTTTACAGCTGCCATATGTTATTAACCGTCCGCCGGAAGTTTTTCATGTGAAACTCAGGCAGCTTTTAGAGGAATCTCAGAGGAAGCCAGTCAGGCCGGCATTTCCGCTGGCCTGACTGGCTGGGTAAAAGACTTCCTGACTGAACGGTCCCTCCGAGTTGTTGTCGACGGATGCTCATCGGAGCCCATGTCGACCAATGCCGGTATTCCTCAGGGGTCTGTTCTCTCTGCAACTCTGTTCCTGCTGCATATTAACGATCTGCTGATGCCCGGCATCTATGGGTATGCAGATGACAGCACAGTTGTGGAGAGATACCTGCCGGAAGCTCGGGCTAGTAAGGAATCAATCCGATCCGAAAGAGAGGCTATGGTAGAGCGTACGAGTGCTGCACTACAGGCAGTCTCCGAATGGGGCAAAGCCAATCTTGTAGTATTCAATGCCGCCAAAACAGGCGTGTCTTTTCACCACCAAAAGGAGCCCGTTCACCCTGGCTCCTACTTTTCAGAATGTATCCTTGGAGTGCACTGACCGCCTTCAGCTTTTGGGAGTTGAGATTTCCTCGAACCTAAACTTTGGGCGGTTCATTGAGTCTAAGGCCAAGGTGGCTGCCTGAAAACTTGGCGTCATCGCGAAGGTCCGGTGGTACTTCACACCGGGGCAGCTTCTAATGTTGTACAAAGCACAGGTCCGTTCGTGTGTAGAGTACTGCAGCCACATTTGGGCCGGTGCTGCGAAATGTCACCTGGCTACTTTGGATTCAGTGGAGAGGCGTGCGAAGAGGCTAATTGGTGACCCTGATTTAACTCGAGACGATTTCCAAAGCCTAGAGCACAGGCGTAGAGTAGCCAGCCTTTCGGTGTTCTATAGGATGCATTTTGGGGAGAGTGCGAGGGAATTGCATAATTTAATTCCCCCATCTCCGTTCCACCATCGGACGACCCGTCTTACGGCGAGTTTCCAGCCTTACGTTGTTAACACTACTACGATCCGGACGAAGCGTTTCGCCTCCTTCTTTATACCGCGTACATCAAGGGACTAGAACAACCTGCCGGCGGCGGTGTTTCCGTCGAACTACAATTTGAGTGTCTTCAAGGCTAGAGTGAATAGGCTCTTAATAAACTAGCACGCCTTACTATCAACGATCGCATCGCTGCTTACCATCAGGCGGGATTGCGGTCAAGCGCTAGTTTATAAAAAAAAAAAAAAATCTGGGTAGATGTGGGAATCTCAACTTATTGAGGCAGTTAACAATTTGATACGAAAGTTTTGTTTTTATTATTGTAATTTTATAACCTCAACTGTGTACCTAAATACTTATGTATTGTGTCTGTATATGAATTAGATAAATAAGCATTAATACTGTTTTTTTCTCTGATTAACAACCTCTGTATCTACTAGGTAAATGTAATCTATTGGTAGTAAGTTTATGTTTTTTGTTCTATTTTGTATTTTTTTTTCCTCTTTTTTTGTTTAAAGGGATAAGATGTAGTATATTAGTATGGGTGTCGGTAGGTCTAATAAAATTATTATTATAGTGTGAGGGTATACGGAAATAAAGCAGTGTTCAACCAACTAGCGTGTGTTTCACTACAGTTGTTTCGGGAGGTTCCAGTTCTGGGTAAAGCGGGAGGAAACGCCAGGGTTTCACCATTGTGTGGACCGCCCTGAGGACACGATGGAGCATACGGTGGAGGTCTGCCCGGATTGTATGCTGGCAAAGGAGGAGGCGGAGCGCGTGAAGAAGCGAGAAACCCAGCGCCCTCACGCCACTACCTAGTCGCCGCAGGAGACATCCTGGTCGGGAGACAACATCGGACTCCCAACCACCACGGCCACCATAGGCACGGGCTTGCGGGCGGTGAGGCTTGATGGTAGCTCGGCACTTAATAAGGACCAGGCCCGAGTCGACGGCGCATTGTGTTTCACTCGCACACCTCAAAGTCAAATATCGTGACGGGGTCCACGACGACCGTTGCCTCCTGGGTCAGAGTTGCGGGTTGGTTAAAAAGAAACCGTGGCCCAGGTGCACAAGCAAGTGAAGAAACGATTTGGGTTATAATCAGCAAAAATTTGACATGCCATTCCTCTCTACCCAAGAGGCCCTCTCCAGCCTCTGGTGAAAATTGATGAAGTCCCTCCCAAACAAAAAAAAAAACATATTTCTTTTAACGATTTTAAATTAATATCAAAACTCAAGCACCCTAGAGGTAGAATATTATTTATATTAACTGAAATACAAAGGATGAAAGTATTAAATGAAGTGCTTGTGCCCTAGATTTTAGAATTAAGTCTGTATTTAGTAGCGTAATACATATGCTCCCTTGGTTTAAATGGGGACATTATCAATAATGGAAGACAGAGGTTAGGAATAGGATTCGCAATCTTGGGTTTAATATTTGTTTTTGGAATTGCTTGCTGAATTGTGAGCAGAAACTAAACCGTGTCGGAACAGTGACAATGTATCTGAATATTTGACTTCAGTCAGTTGGTGAAACTGAGATCGCATACATGCAAATAAATAATCGTACAAATGGAGTGTAAATAAGTAAAATACACGTCACCTATAGTAAAGTGCGGGCCATGGGAATAATAATGTGAGTTTGTACCTACATAATATATGCAGTATGTATATCTCGCACCCCAGGATTGATGTTTTACTTACAGCTCTGCTCAAATCAGATAGGTAATATTCCATTGTCAGAACATCCTCACTTCGAGAGGAAATGGGCTATAATTAGGTAAGGCTCTCGATCGAGATATTATTTTATTTAGATTTATTAGACATTTTATCATAAAAAAGCGTGGAAAAAAAAAAAACAAAATATTTGCTTAATTTTTTATACAGTACTAACTAAATATTTAAGAGAATTAACTAAGTTAGCATGAAATAAAGGACATTACATTATAACATAAAAATCAAATTCGCCATTTTTGATCCTCATAGCACATATCATACTGCGTTGGAGATGGGCCAGGCCTTTTTTCTGGATAAATTATCAAATCCTTTCCGTTTCTGGGTGGAGCGGGAGGGCGTGTCAGACTTTTACTGACTAAAACACACCCGCGTTTCTTCACTTGCCTGTGCGACGGTAAGGGCCACGGTTTCTTGTTTAACCAACCCGTAACCCTGAACCAGGAGGCATCGGTCCTCGTGGACCCCGTCGCGATGTGCTGACATCTCTCATTGAGGAGCGCGTCAAACATGACGCGCCGTCGACTCGGGCCTGGTCCTTATCGGGAGGCGAGCTACCCACTGCTCACCGCCCGCAGGCCCGCGCCTACGGTGGGTGGGAATTAGGTGTCGTCTCCCGACCAGGGTCATCTCTCCTTCATCTTGGTCTTTATTAGATTACAAAAAAAAAAAAAAATATAAAAGATTTTACAAAGGTGACACAATCGGCGGTCTTATCGCTAAAAGCGATCTTTACAGACAACCTTTGGATGGAATAGGGGAAGGAGAGAGAAATAATGTAGGTAGTCTACAGTGTACTATTTACAATTTTACATAGTTTATATAATAAACTAGCGGACCCGGCAGACGTTGTCCTGCATATAACATTTCAAGCGATTGGGGTATTAAAAAGTATGAAAGGATCAATAACATTATTATTATTCTTTATTTTGAAATAACATCAATTTTTCGAAAATAATTCGTTATAATCAATAATTGCACAAAAAACTTGTTAAGATGCGACGAATGTTTTACAATAACCGCTGAAACCTTCAAGTTTTGCATCAAATGTGGTCACAATTTGAGCCGAATAATACGAATTAGTAGGGCTAAGGAACAAAAAAATCGAGTGAAGCAACTACTTGTTAAAACGGAAATACACCTCAACAATGTCACCATCATCTTCTGAGGGAATAACATTTTCAGAGCTTAATTTAACTGCCGAAGAACTAAACGATTTGAATGAGGTAGAAAAAAGTCAGGAGCGCAACATCGGCAATATTCTGGTTCAGCCAGACTTGTCCGAGTCACCGAGGCCTCCCGCCACGCCGTCAAGTTCGGCGACCCAAGTCAAGACATAATCAGGAAGGCGGGTTCGCCTGTGATGTTTGATTAATTATTATATGTTGCCAGAGTGATTAATATAATCTAGGTATATTAAAAAAAAAAAATTGTATCAAATTAAAAAAAATCGGTCAAATCGGTCCACTCGTTTAGTTGGAGTATAGATAAATAACCTAAATACCGACTACAGCGCCATCTGCCAATTTGTTGTTTTGTGAATGTAAATTTTCCAAGCCCCCACTTAAATGCATAAACAAAAATATAAATAACATAACAAACAACATATATAACATAGATATTAAATAACATAGATATTGACTGCAGTGCCATTTGCCGGGCTGATTTGTGAATCTAAACCATCCAGGGCGTCACCCAAACGCAAACAAAAAAAATCATTCAAGTCAGTCCAGCCGTTTAGTTGCCGTAGGTATTGATAAATAACCTAGATACCGACTGCAGCACCATCTGCCGGGCTGATTTGTGAATCTAAACCATCCAGGGCCTCACCCAAACGCAAACAAAAAAAACATTCAAATCAGTCCAGCCGTTTAGGTGCAGTAGGTATAGTTATATAACCTAGATACCAACTGCAGCGCCATCTTCCGGGCTGATTTGTGAATGTTAATTTTCCAGGCCCCCACTTGAATGTAAAAACAAAAATTCATTCAAATCAGTTTAGCCGTTTAGGATAAATAACCTAGACACCGACTGCAGCGCCATCTGCCGAGCTGATTAGTGAATCTAAACAATCCAAGGCGTCACCTAAACGCATCGGACCAGCGCTTAAGGAGGACTTCAGTGTCGTACACACGTACAGCAGATTAAGGAATATACACACGGAAAGCATTATCATCTACATTTCGTAACAAAGATATCACACCTTCCTACCCCTAGAGCTCTTGTTTCAGTCTCTTAAAGTTTAATAAAAAAATTAAAATATTCATTTATTTCTATTTTTTTTTCTCTTTTAGTTCTTAAGTACAATTTTAGTTAATAAAAAAAAATCCCTTTCAGTTCTGTACAATTATCTTTTTAAGTGATTCCAAATACTAAAAAATGCTATAAACTTGTCTAAAAACAAAAAAAATACTTGTCTGCCTGGGTTTGAACCGAGGAACACCAGCCATCGCGAGTCGAACCATACCACTATCGACTACGCCACAGCGGCAATATCAAGCCATGCGAAATTAGCGCCCATATTATGCGTGAAATATTGCGAAAGAGAAAACTCGATAATATGCGCTTCCGCAGACATAAGACTAAGCTAGATCGATTTCTCGTCCCCGAAAACCCCCACATAACAAATTTTAGCGAAATCGTTAGGGCCGTTTCCGAGATCACATGCTTTTTCAAGCAATCAGCGCCATCTGCCGGGCTGATTTGTAAATCTAAACCATCCAGGGCGCCACTCAAACGCCTACAGAAAAAATCAGTTAAATCGGTCAAGCCGTTTAGGAAGAGTTCAATGACATACACACGTACAGCAGAATTATATATATAAAGAATATGCACGTTAAGTGTATCATACTAGTCCAATAAATACTTATATACATCTAATTAATAAAAATCATACAAAAGCAAATAAAAAATAATGACATGTTTAAAGAGAGAGGAAATGCTTTTTTACCATGGTTTTAAAAGTGGACGGAGTTTGAGCACACCTTACAGACACGGGCAAGTCATTCCATAGCCGAACTGCTTGTACAGTAAAGGATTTATCGTAAAAACTAGTGGAATGCATCGGCATGTCTAATATCAGGTTTTCCGATGACCTCAGATATCTATTATGTGTGTCATGAAGGAACTTGAATCGTTCTTTAAGATAAGTGGGGGTTTTAGGATTAAACAAAGTGCTGTAGAGCTGAAATAGGATATGAGAATTCCGGCGAAGACGTATGGGAAGCCACTTAAGCTTTGTACGAAATTCAGATATGTGATCATATTTGCGCAGGCCAAATATAAATCTTATACAGAAGTTTTGAAGTCGCTCAAGTTTATCTAGTTGTGCCTCAGTAAGATCTGGATAACTGACATCTGCGTAGTCAAGGATGGGAAGTAAAAGTGATTGTGCAAGCGCAGTTTTAGTGGCAGTAGGAAGAAAATTCCGTAACCGTCTCAGAGACTTACCAGATGCAAAAATTTTGCGACTCACATCCTGTAGCTGTGGATCCCAGGAAAGATGCTTGTCGATCCAAACCCCAAGGTTCTTAACCTTCTAACTGAAAGGTAGAGTAGTTCCGTTAAATTGAACTTGGGGAAGTTGCGACCAGTTTATCTTGGGGAACATCCTTGAACTGCCAATAACAATGACCTGAGTCTTTGATGGGTTAACAAGCAATCCATGTGCCTCACTCCACTCACAGATTGAGAACAAATCCTTGTTGATGATTTGAATGGCATCAGCTAAGTTTGAGTGACCAGCCTGTTTATAAATCTGCAAATCATCTGCATAAAGGTGGTAGGAGGAAAGAAGGTTTTTAGTGATGGAATTAATAAATATTGCGAAAAGTAAAGGAGATAAAACGCCGCCCTGAGGTACACCGGCAGAGGTACAGCACCACGAAGAGCAAGACTCTTCTATGCATATACGTTGCCGACGGCCATACAGGTAACTACGAAACCAGTCAATCGCTGTTGGAGATATGTTAAGCGAGCGAAGCATGCCAAGCAGGATATCGAAATCGACAGTGTTGAATGCATTACTAAAGTCCAGTAAACAAAGAACCGTCAGATTTCCCTGCTCCATACCCAAGCGTATGTCATCAGTGACATTAAGTAAGGCTGTAGTGGTACTGTGACCAGGATGAAAACCAGATTGGAAAGGATTCAGAAGACTATTCTTACAAAGAAAAGTACTGAGCTGATTATGGACAAGGCGTTCTAGGACCTTGGATTCAGAAAACGAAGTTGGATTGGATTTTTTGGGTAACGGAATGAGATTTGCATCTTTCCACATCGATGAAAGGAAGTTAAGGATGTAGCACAGGATAGTAGAACTCATCGAGGATAGGTAGTATCATTTTCCGACTTACACAATCATTACCCATTGCATTAGACGTGATTGAAAGTATGCACTGCTTAACATCACAATCAATGAATTGACTAAAAATAAATGGGTCATAGTCCGGTGTTGGAAGGTTCGAAAGGTAGTTAACGGTGGTCACTTTTATGATCCCATTACAGTGGGGCGAAGAGGAGAAGTGTTGATTCAGTAGATCAATATCTAAGTCTTTGGGAAGCGATTCTTGGCGTGATTTTCCAACACCCATGGATTTGAGAAATTTCCAGACTTTTGCTGGATCTCCGTTTTCAACTGAAGTGTGGATATAACGGCGTTGTGCATCTCTACACACCTTGCAGCGATTGCGTGCATCAACAAAGATCTCCCAGTTCGATGGCGAGGGCCGACATTTGTATTTGGTTTTAGTAACAGCTTTTCTGTGCATGATAGCCCTAATAGACCTAGATGTCATATGTCTTTGAATATTTGGTTCTACCACATAACGGTTTAATCAAGAAGCGTGCCATCACCGTTTTGATAAAGTGGTGAAATTATTTACACGAAGTAAAGTGCTTAATTAAAACCTACGAGCGGCAACTCGTGAGTGATACCACGAGGCCACCACCTCTCTTCATACTTGAATTTAACTAAATCAATTAATGTAAATTAGTTTAAGTTGATTTAAATGTTTAACTTTAGTCCTGAATCAAGGATGTGTTTCACGTTCTTAATTAGAATTAAAATATTAATAATGTAGCTGTATGTCTTAAATGTAGGCCACTTCCAGAAATTACCTAACTACCATTAAATATTAAGAAAGATTCCTTAAAAAGTAGATCTAAGTAGCTCGAATAATAAATTAAAATGAGAGCCCCATATTTGAGCGGACGTTTATTAAATTTTTCCAAAATGAAATGTGACCACAGTTTCATAATATACGTCTCAAGATTTTATTATAAAATCATTCAGTTGTTTGATTTAACGCCTCTTCAATATAATCTTGGTACACAAAAATGTAAATAAAAAACCAATCATCTCACATTTTCATTTATTTCAAAAGTGGGCGATAAAAGTACGCAATTATGAATAAATGGGACTTTTTATCGAATATTCATTCGAACAAAAGACATATTAATTTTTCTGCTCTTATTTTATACGGATTGTTGGTGCATTTTCTAACGATCTATTTTTAAACTGGAACTCCGTAGTTATCAAGATTTAAAATATAAATAGCTTAGAATGCTTAATTTTTAAAGAAGGCTTTGTGTAGACCATGCTATTTAGCATCACTCTAGATCTCTTAGGACTGAGACGAGCAAAAAGAAAATAAAACGAAAAGTACGCTAAGCGAAAATATTTGAACGAAAAATTTTTTTGAAAGATTTTGAAACCTATGTAGGGCTCTGCTACGGGATTGGTTGGTGGAACACAGTAACGCAGGCTGCAGCTAGTTACAATAAAACGAAAATAATAAATGCCAATTTCAGTAACTTTAATGAAATAAACGTATTGATTTTTAATTATGTTCCATTGTATATAATGAATATTAATGGCACAAAATCAAGAGCGATTTATTATTATCAACTCATTGTATCGACAGCTTATCGCTTTTCCAGTTGATGTTTTCAGCTGATTCGCTGAATGCATTCGTAATGTTCATGATTATTTTATTATGGTTACTGATATCAATATTATTATTAGTATGCCAATGGGTATGCTGCAACATAAAAACATTTTAACTTAGAATTTATTCCTTATACATATGTGCAATATTTTACTGCATGATAGACAGCCTCCGTGGCGTAGCGGTATCGAATGCGGCCGCTGCACAAGGAGGCACGGCTTCGATCCCCGCGCCGTGCTGAAATTTGTATGTATGAATATGAATATTTGCACTGATCTGGTCGTGCCTCGGAAAGCACGTTAAGCCGTTTGTGCCGGTTGCCATAAAAGCATCTAATGTCAGTTGTTACGGGTAGTTGGGGCCCTCAAAAGTCCAATAATTGGTCTTATTGCAATGCTTCGATATCGCCTTCAGGTTGTGGAGGTCAGACAGCAGACACTTCACGGAAAATATCGAAGTTTCCAATACTGAAAAAGCTTTTGATGCGACTGGGATTCACGCTGAGGTGATGATGATGATGGTTTTACTGAATGAAAAGCAATTTTATTGTAGGTTATCACTACAATCAAACGGGAAATCGTTGTCAATTGTCCATCTAATGCGAAGTAGCAGAGTATACGTGGCCCACACGCACGTGTAATAGGACTGGCAGAAGACCTCAAAAAGTATTATCTTAACAGAATTATTACAGTGCGCTACCACAGTATAAAAAATACATTACAATAGGTCATACAATAGGTCGACGTCTTTGATCTCGTGTAAAATGCCGACATCGTCTAGACAGTAACGCATCGGCCAGGATTGTCACAAATAAACAATATTTATGAAATTATTTATTTTTTGCAGATCAACATCGATAGCTGTATTATATTTGATTAATTTGCTATTTTTACTTAGGAAACAACTCGAGACAGATTTAAGATATTTAGATGGCATTTTCGTAACCAGCACCCCAATCAACCTCGGAAATAACACCCATATCATATTAATATACATATAAATTGGCGTCCGCCATCTTGGATTTCAAAAAGGATCGCTTTTTCGTTTCAAGCACCACAATTATATTTACTTAAAATTGACACCCATATTAAATGATAAAAAAATGACGTCCGCCATCTTGGATTTCAAAAACGATGGCTTTTTCATAACAAGCACCCTAATTATACTCAAATTGACACTCATATCAAATTATAAAAAAAATGACGTCCGTCATCTTGGATTTCAGAAAGGATGGCTTTTTCGTAATTCGTAACAAGCACCCCAATGATACTTAAAATTGACACCCATATTAAATTATAAAAAAATGACGTCCGCTATCTTGGATGTCAAAAAGGATGGCTTTTTAGTAACAAGCACCCCAATTATACTCAAAATTCACACTCATACCAAATATAAAAAAAAACAAATAAAAAAACAATCACGCTTTAGCCCTTAATGATATATCCCGAACTACGAACATCGTTTTGTTCGCAGTTCGGGAGCCGCTTACCCGCGTCTCGCCCCTCAGATCCCGCACGATTGCTCTGTCTAGACGTCTTCGTCGGACGATTGTATGATTTTTAGACTATGCTACTACCCTGTGGGCCAGCATATTACCACCTATCGCTAATGACCTTCGCACCCTTCGTCCTTCAAGACATCAGTGACCCAGTGACACAAATCCTTCAACTTTAAAACCCGACTTAGAATAGAATAGAATACTCTTTATTATGTACACAATAAAGATTACAGAAACATAAATATAAAGATTTTACAAAGGGTGACACAATTGGCGGTCTTTCCGCTAAGAGCGATCTTTTACAGACAATCTTTAGATGGAATACTAAGAGGAAGGAGAGGAAAAAAGATAAATAAATATATTTCGCGATGAAATCTATTTTAATCATTTTACTTATACAAAAACATCACGCTAGTACTCCGTGTAGGGAGGGGTGCCATCGGTACTGCTGTAAAATATTTTGCTACATATATAGATTGGTGCTGCAACCGAAGCGTGAATATGTTATTTTAGGGAAAATAATGTACAACATTATTATTAAAGTTTAGTGTCGCTGGATGCGGCGGTCATCAACCTGTAAGTGCTTCCTTATCAATGTTTACATCATGTAGAAAATGTGAAAAATGAAAAATATTTTCCTGTGACTAAACTAATAGACATATTTATATGATTTTATATAATGTAGACTGAGAATGTGTTGAAGTACACGATGTTTAATATTCATGCTCGTATTGTTATCACGACTTTATATATGATAGAGATGAACTCTAGTTACCTTATATAACTATAGTTCATCTCTATCAAAGAAGCTCCCTTACGATACTCACTTAATTTTTAATAGTGTAACATATTTTCACTAAGTAGCAGCACTAAGTAGCAGTAAGGTTCTGGAGTGGCGGCCACGTACTGGAAGACGCAGCGTAGGGAGGCCCCCAACAAGTTGGACCGATGACCTGGTGAAGATCATGGGAAGCCGACGGATGCGGGCAGTACAAATCCGGTTATCGTGCAAAGCCTTGGAGGAGGCCTTTGTCCAGCAGTGGACATCTATAGGCTGAAGAAAAAGAAGATATTTTCACTTAATTTTAATAATCTAACATATGGAACCCTACGGTTACACCGTCATATTTACTTCTCTGCCTGAAAATCACATATTTTTATAGTATTCGCTATAATAAAGAATGAGTAAGATACGTCTCAAGTTGGATGGTTTAGTTTAAAATTATGGGTTACATAACGCCTCATCCTTCTTATATGAATGTTTAAAAACATGATCTATGTAAAAACATACTTAAAGAAATTAAATAACTTCAGAGTTATTTAATTTCTTTAAGTATGTTTTTACATAGATCATGTTTTCATGTGTTCTTTTTAGGGTAAGTATGTCATACTCAGGTATGACATACTTACCCTAAAAAGAAAAAAAAAAACAACACACACATTATTAAATTGCTCCCTGCCTTTATCAAGGTCGGGTATGAATACTAAACGACTAATACAACCTGAAATCCAAATAAAATTTCTTCCATTTTGACAGCTTAGCTACGTTCATTATGTTATTTACGTTACTGAGCAAACAATATTTTCAAACCTATATCGCAATGGATTAGTAATAGTAGTACTATCCTTTAAAACACAATGCTAATGGGACACAAACTTCAAAGCAAAACAACTTTCATTCATTGAAACGACTTCCAAACCAAAAGCCGTTACTCACGCAATACATTTCCAACACCTAATTGAAAGATCCATACATCCATAAACGGAACATCGATCAGCATCCAACGCCAGAAAATAATAATACCCCGATAATTTCTATATAAGTTGTGTCATTGTGTTCGGCCCATTTAATGGGGCAATGGGCCATAAATGTCAGTTTACCGTGAACGCTGGCCGTAACGACATTGTTTAAAGCTCAGCTGTCACGCCAAGAACGTTCGTGTTTTTCGAGTTTATGTGTCGCAGAACTCACACAAACCTTGCTCGGATAGTGCACGAGAATTTAGGACTTTTGGACAGCTTAGTCAACTGCGAGTTTTTTTTTAAATGCTTCTTGTTTTAACTCTAAAATCGAAGAAGAAGAAAAGAAAATGCATTTATTTAGCACAGACTAAGAGAGATATACAACATACATTTTTTATATAATTATAAACTAGTGCTAGACCGCAATCCCACCTGATGCTAAGCAGTAATGTAATCGTTGATGGGAAAGCGCGCTAGTTCATTAAGAGCCTTTTCACTCAGAAATACTGAGTAAATAGGAAGGAAGGCGGAAGTTGAGCGAGGTGATGCATTGTTAAACCAAACACGAGAGAGATTGATCTGAAGACCCCCACGCCCAAACTTCCGACACAACAACATTTGACACATCGTACCCGGCACAAATCGTAACACGATTGCTCAGACTCGTCCTCTGTACGGCTTTACCAGACATCATGCCAGAACACGGCGAAACGTTCGGCGGCAACAATTTGTCTGGTGGGTGATAACTTCGGCCAGCAGCCGATGTTATGGCTTATTAACGAGATAATGTCTGGACTTTAAAATACCAGTGACCTCTGAGTTAGACTCAGCATTTCTTCTCAGAGTAGTCAGACTGGCCTAAATTATTAGTTACTGAACAACAGAAGTGAAAACTGAAATCATTAAGTTAACAAAAAAAACCGGCCAAATGCGAGTCGGACTCGCACACCGAGGGTTCCGCCGTACAAACGTAGCGGTTAACAATTTATGACGTACTAGCTTTCCGCCAGCGGCTTCGCCCGCGCGGAGTTCGGTTATATCGCGCTGTTTAAATTCCCCTCGGGAACATCAAATTTTTCCGGGATAAAAGGTAGCCTATGTTCTTTCTCAGGGTCTAAAGATTGTCTGTGCCAAACTTTATCAAAATCGGTTGAGAGGTTTAGGCGGGAAAGCGTAACAGACAGACAGAGTTATTTTCGCATTTATAATACTAGCATTGATTTAGAATTTTTCACAGTTCAGAGGCAATTAGATTTAAGAAGTGTTTGATATGAATTTCAACTTTAATATCTCTACGCGTTCATGTGAAAAAGGGTAGGTAGTAAGTTTATAATTATTAAAAAGATATTTTATGTCATGTAAGCAAAAATAATATTTTAATATTTTATGTAACTTCAAATTTATCATTTTCACAATTTTTCCTTTATCTGTCTGTATATAACGTTGCTTCGTGCCGAATTTCAAGATTCTGAGTTCACGGGAAGTACCTTGTAGGTTTTGATTCCCTAGCGTTTGACGGAAATTCGTCTAAGGTGTCGGTATAAACTGCTGTATCTTTTGATAGCTTTAACTTAGAAGTTTGATTTTTTCACTGCTTAAAGGGACAATAGACCTAGGTATTTAGTATAAATTTCAATTTGATACCTTTATTAGTTCGTGAGAAATAAGGTAGTAAGTTTCATTTTATTAAAATATGTTTATTTTATTATATAACTAAAAAAATGTGATTTTCGCAATTTTTCCTATATTTGCATTATATGACAATCCTTCATGCCAAATTTCAAGATTCTGAGTTTACGGGAAGTATCCTGTAGGTTTTGATTCCTTTGCGAGTGTCGAAATTTGTTGAAAATATCGACATAATCGGCTGTATCTTTTGATTGGCTTGGCTTAGAAGTTTGATATTTTCACAGCTTAAAGGGACAATAGACCCAGGTATTTGGTATAAATTTCAATTTGATAACTTTATTCGTTCGTGAGAAATAAGGTAGTAAGTCCCATTTTATTAAAATATGTTTATTATATTATATAACTAAAAAATGTGATTTTCGAAATTTTTCCTATATTTGCATTATATGACAATGCTTCATGCCAATTTTCAAGATTCTGAGTTTACGGGAAGTATCCTGTAGGTTTTGATTCCTTTGCGAGTGTCGAAAATTTGTTGAAAATATCGACATAATCGGCTGTATCTTTTGATTGGCTTGGCTTAGAAGTTTGATATTTTCACAGCTTAAAGGGACAATAGACCCGAGTATTTCATGTGAATTTCAGCTTGATACGTCCACGCGTTCTTGAGATAAAGGGTCTTGATAGATAGACAGACAGACAGACAGACGGACAACAAAGTGATCCTATAAGGGTTCCGTTTTTTCCTTTTGAGGTACGGAACCCTAAAAAAGAACACACTTTTATACACTAAACAGTATACATAAATGTATATCTCGCTGTAGCGATCACGGTGTCGGATCAGTCGTGCTCACGTGAATTCAATGCTTTTTCCCCATCTAACAAAAGTGCTGATCATTGCTAAAAAAAAAATTCACTTATCAAAATTATGATCGAGGTGTAACAAAGAAAATAAATCATGTTATTAAAAAAAAAAGAAATAAAAAATCTAAAATATTACATTCTTATATATTATTTCTTAGACATTAACCTTCCTCCGTGTGGTACCAGGCTTAGAATAGTACCAACCCATATCCTCCCGTGGGTGTCGTAAGACGCGACTAAGGGAACTTTCACCAGGGAAGCAGTCAACAGCGCTTCTCCTGTGGAATATCAAATTATTGCGATCCCCAACCCGCCTGTCAAGCGTGGGGATTATGGCAAACCTCCAATGTAGTAGACATCCTTCGGGGAGGCCTTTGTCCAGCAAAGGACCTCTATAAGCTGAAGAAGAAGCAGAAGAAGAACCTTCTTTGGGATGACAAAATACAAAGAGAATGAGTAAAATATGGGGAGAGCTTGGTTTAGCTGTGGGAAAACATACGATAAAAGGAAAAGTTAGAAAGGTAGGTCACGTGTGTCTTTCAAACCAACACAATACTGTATGTCCCTTTCGTTTGCATTTTTTTTTATTTTGGTTAAAAATCAGAGGGTTTTCAGATTCTTATAGAGTGTTGTGCTAGACGTTAAGTAACGCATGTCAAAATTTGAAACGATACACTGATCTCAGATGACTTCATAAACTAGACATCAATTACTTTAGCATTTGATATTAAAACAAAAATTTTATGCACAAATGTGTATGAATTTTTTGACAACCAGCTTTATGGTCATAACGAAGCCATTATTTAAAGTTAAAACATTATAACTTGAATTAAATTCACATCGCGTCAATCATAACTGATCCAACACTTGACTAAATTGCTCATATTTAACTAAGTAATTATTTAAGACTGCAATGAACTCTATACCATCGCCTAGCTTCATAAAGAATAGAGGTAAACAAACCAATTTAGGGTTATTACAACTCACGTTTTACAAATCTCTTGTTATTTATATGATTATCGACTTTTACATGCTAACTATTTATTAACAATTCCTATTGCAGCATATTTCAATAAAATCACTAAAATAACATGCATAATAACTTGGTATTTCGAAAAACCATTAAAAAGTATAGATATAAAGTATAGATATTAATTTTACGTGATAGCCCTACAAAAAAAGAAAGATGGATGAAATCCGGGTATTAAACACATTTTGTGGAATTCAAGCAATTAATAAAGTTGAGGCATTTGTCAATACAATTTGTATAGTATCGTTGAGTTAGTATCTCATAACACAAGTCTCGAAGTTACTATGGGGCTAGCTCAATCTGTGGGATTTGTAGGTATATATTTATTTATTTAATTTAACGTATTTTAATTACTTTCAAATCAATCACAATAACACATGCATTGTGATACGTTCAAGTATGGACTAATTATAATTATATGTATAAAAAAATTTAACCTATTAGGAGCTTAAATTTGTGTCATATTTCATTCAAATTGGTTAAGCGTTCTATGCAAATCATAAATATCTAAACATAAACAAACTGTTTAGATTAGTAGGAAGTAGGATTATTACTTTTATGAAAATCATCTATGTAGAAAAGGTTGTTAACATCTGTCTTTTAGGCGTAAACTACTCGTTGCGTAGCAACGGTTTGTTTACCTCTATTCTTTACCGAATTTGGCTCAACTATAGATAGTTTTCTGTCAGGTAACTTGATTCATTAATTAGATCATTTTATATTAAATAAGTTTTAATATAACAAAATAAGAAAAATAAATGGTTTGGTAATAGAAGTCATTCTCAAATAATTCGTCAACATCAAAAACTATATGTACATATTTTATAGTCGATGTAAATTACAAAATCAAAAAAATCAATCAAAATCAAAACTGTTTATTTCAAATTAACCAACAGTTGGTGCTTTTGAATAGTCAATGTCGGTCAGTCCAAGAAAAGTGAAGCTAAATTACACGTTCCAAAGCGTAGATCTCTATGGAGAAGAACGTGCAAGAAACTCCATGGACACTCTTTTAAAATCATAATATGGATTACATGTCTTCGTTACATATTTCTGTTGCTTCTATCATATGAGCACAATGTATAATTATAAAAATAACGAAAAGATAGAAAATTAATTAAGCCCACTGGCAGCTAAGAGATGACCAGTCTCCACTGACGGCCCCCGTTCACGAGCATGACGCGCGCATCAGCCCCACTTAGCTCAACCATTTTGAAGGGAACCAAATGACTCAACAACACGCGCCACCATCAGCAAGACATGTGAATGAGCATGACAAACTCTCAACTGCCATGCTCGTAATGTCAAACAAGTTATATATATATAAAAAAAAAACAAACCATTGTCCATGGTGCCTCACATTCACAAACTTGAAAAGCAGCATGGTAGCAAAATCTTGTGCACAATTGAAATAAACAAATAAAAATAAAAAAGGAATATTTGGAAAATAACAAAAAGGGGAATGGTATCTCTTCCAAACCTACAAAATTGACTGTGGCTGTGGAGCAGGACTGGCATTTAGCCAAGCATTTTTATCAAGAATATGATCTTCCAGTTTATAATATGCTTGTTTACACAGCGTGCGTTTAAGCATGTTTTAAATTTAGACTCATTGAGTTGTTGAATCCCTAGCGGCATTTTATTATAAAATTTTACACAGTACCCCATAAGAGAACTATTTACTTATGTTGTCTCTATTCCTAGTATTAAAATTGTGCCTCTCAAGATCAATATTTTTTCGAACATACATAATGTTTTCGTAAATGTATTGACAAGGGACCGTAAGGATGTTTATTTCTTTAAATAGTTCCCTGAGAGAATCGCGTCTGCGAAGATTATATAAGGCTCTTATAGCTCATTTCTGCAGAATAAAAATAGACTCTATAATATCTACACTGTAAAATATCTACATTATTTATCTTTTCTTCCCCTTGGTACTTCATCTAAAGGTTGTCTGTAAAAGATCGCTATTAGCGATAAGACCGCCCATTGTAAAATCTTCATATTTATGTTCTGTAATTTACATATGTGCTGGACATAATAATAGTATAGAGTAAGAGTATTCTACTGTATTATACCGTTCGAACGGGTTGTAGAAGCTTTTATTCAAAGCTGTAATTTTATTATAAGTTTTATCCTGATGAAATCCATACTATACGAATACATATAAATACGAAAGTATCTCTGTCTGTCTGTCTGTCCGGCTTTCACGCCAAAACTACTGAACCGATTGTAATAAAATTTGGTACACAGATAGTCTAGAGCCGGAGAAAGGACGGCTATAAAACATCCCGCTATGACCAACAGGAGCAGAGCAGGAACAAAAAATGTTGCGGAAACGGGATCAAACGCGGACGTACTACATTTTGCTCCCATTATTTTAACAGGCGCTTATTTTATATCAACTGAGCTGATTCGGCTAGAAGCTTACGCGGGTGAAACCGCAGGGCACAGCTAGTATTTTATAAGAAGCTTTTTTCTTCGTTAACAAATATCGTGCGATGAAAACCGGTCCGTGTGAGACAACACTTCCTTATTTCAGTTTGTTTCGTCCGCGTATATCTTTGTTTATTCCTCTCACATAACGCATAATTCTGTGCTGATCCCCAGCGAAAGTGAAATGTATTGTCTGCGCGTTTCAAAGTACAATTCTTGTAAATGATTTCAAGTTATGTCATCGCTAAAAATCCGGATGGGTATATTGATTTATTCCTATAAACCAAATAGATTTAAGATATAGTAGGCGTTTCTATAATTACTTGCTTTTTTCTTTTGTTCTGGATGGGAAATCATCAAAATGACTTCTACCGCTCTGGGCGGAGCGGAAGGGCGTGTAAGACTTTTACTGACTAAATTCCACCCGTGTTCCTTCACTTGCCTGTACGCCAGGGCCACGGTTACTTTTTTAACCAACCCACAACCCTGACCCAAGAGGCATCGGTCTTCGTGGATTCCGTCACGATGTCCTGACATCTATTTGAGGCATGCGTGAAACACAACGCACCGTCGACTTGGTCCTGGTCCTTATCAGGCGGCGAGTTGCTCACTGCTCGCCGCCCGCAAGCTCGCGCGTACGGTGGCCGGGAGTTTAATGTTATCTCCCGCCCAGGGCGTCTCCTGTGGCGGCTAGAGGCGTGAAGGCACTGGGATTCCCGCTCCCTCACGCGCTCCGCCTCCTCCTTTGCCATTCTTAACTATGCTGGGGTCCGCTTCCAGTGTAACCAGATGCTGGTAAATGAGGGTATTTTGCAAGGAGCGAATGCCTATCATGCCTCCATAACCCAGTTACTGGGTATACCCCTTGATAAGTCTGGTTACTAGACTTTCGGGTATCTGACAACCCGAAACAACCGTCAAAGATCAACGAATGATAGCCGAGACCAACGATTACGGACAATCATCATCAACATTTTTTCATCGTCCGACTGCTGAGCATAGGTCTCGTCTCATAAAGAGAATGAATCAATCTCAAAAGAAAATGCGGTTTGGCGATTTCAGACCTAAGTGCAGGTTTCCTCAAGATGTTTTCTTTCAACTTGTAACTAGTCATTGGTGTCCAAGATTTACTTAGAAAGTTCATGCAACTTAGAAAAGTTACATTGGTACTTGCCTGACTTGGGATTGAAGCCGCACACTTATACTGGCGAGGCTGATCTTTTAACCACTACACGGACAATTGTCATTACAAAATGGGTTATAAAAATCTTGTGCTTCCTTGCAAATGGTCTGACTCCTATAAAGAGCATTGTTATGCAAATCTGGACGTGAAAAAATACCTGCGATTTATCTTCAGGTATCCTCCATTTTCTAGAATATGCTAAACTAACAGTCTTTTCTCTGCTGCATTTAACAGACGATTGGCTAACGCAAAAAAAAACGCGAGAAAATTGAAACAATTCTGTTACTAAGTTACTGAAGGTTTCTTCTACGATTATCATTTTTTATTTCTCTAACTCATCATCATCATCTCAGCGTTATCCCAGTCGCATCCGCAGCTTTTTTTTCAGCTTTGGAGTCCGGGGTCCGCTTTACCAGTCTAACTGCTGATTTTTGGCTAAACTCCGATATTTTCCTTGAAGCGACTGCGGTCTGACCTCCACGACCCGAAGGCGATATCTAAGCATTGCAGCTAGACCAATTGTTAGACTTTTGAGGGCTCCAAGAACCCGTACGACTGCCACTAGATGTTCGTATGGCAACCGGGACCAACGGCTTAACGTGCTTTCCGAGGCACGACCAGACCAGTGCAAAGATATACAATATATTAAGAAAACCCTGTCCGAACCGTGAAGGTATTGTTAGGTATCGATAACTGATTCAACTAATGCCTGCAAAACCTGGCTAAACTTAAAAAAAAAAACACCCCCTAAAAAATAAATAACTTAAATAAAATAAATAGGTAATTTCATGGCAACACAGGCACAGGTCATGACCGCAGTTGACCTCATGCTTGTAGTTATAAGGTAGCTTGTCCACGTTTATCGACTCTCGAAAGAAACAATGATACTTAGGCAGCTCGAGAAAAGAACTTTTTTTTAAGTAGGAAGGTCGTCTGACTCTCCGAATGTATAATTTCATTGGATGAGCACAATGGCTGTGGCGGAGATGTTCCATATTTCGTCGCACGAGATTAGCACAGACATGCACACAAATAAAAATCAAGTGGTGTCAAATCCGCGCTGGCCACAGTTGGCCCCTACCAATCCACTGCTCGCCGAACTGATAATGGACAATAATGATAATGTACTCACGTACAGGTCGGCAAAAATATCGTGAGGCACCGTCATGCTGGAACCCTCGTGCATTGACCGATAAGTACCCACTTCCAAATCGTCTAACACCTGATCACAACACAGCTAATTGCAGTTACTACCTCCATCAGCATGTTACATTACTCTACGTTAGAAAACGACATGATCACAGAATACACGAATAGTGTACACCAGCAATGTTTACGCGCAACTAATAATTTAAAGTAAAAATTATTTTTATTTTATAAAAATACATAGGTAGCAGCCGCGTAGGTACGGCTGGCCAGGCGGCATGCTTTGATAGAGATGTGTAAGTAATCAAAATATTGTTTTTTTTTATCGATTGATACTCGTCTATTTTTGGTATCGATTTAGTATTGTAGTTTCTCATTCTTATTCTCGATTCAACATCGCATGGAATTGTTTAGAACTTTTACAAAACTCAAATTAGCGAGGTACACTGCTGTAAATGAAAATCATGCTAATGTTTTAATTTTAGTTTCTGTCTTAATATCGATGATATTGACTGATAAAATATTTGTAAAACTTTATTAAAATTGTGTTTCATAAGTCTTTCTCGTTTCTGTTTATTAATACTTGTGTTATAATAATGTTATTAGTAATTAATCGATAAACAAACAAAAGTACTTTTACCATTGGGTAATCTGTGTTTTTACAACAAATCCTTCAACCAGATACAGAAAACGCAAAAAATAGTACATCCCTAGTTTCACCTACTTTTTTCTTTGAGGAGACCGACAAACTCGCCGCGCGCCGGCATCACAAAGGAGCCGCCAAATATTGAACATAAATTTAATATCCAACAATAAATCAAACGATGATACCGCCGAAAATGGTGTTGTCACATTTTAAAAATTTACCTAATTTTGGGGAAGTTCGCGGGAAAAAAAGATAATTTCAAAATTCTCTAGTATTGTTACTATGATGATTATGTAAAATTTCATATTTTATTTGGCCATGTGTTTACCTAACCTTTATTATCCTTACGGGTCGGACAGGGTTTTCTTAACATATTGTATATTCATGCATACAAATATTTGCACAGCGCGGGGATCTAACCCGCTCCTCCTTGCGCAGCGGCTACGTTCGCTACCGCTACGCCACGGAGGCTGTCTGGTTTTTCTTTCTCTAAGTAACTTATAAAAAAATATTGTAATATTAAAATGAAATGTTTTTACGTCAGTTTTGTTCAAAAAAGGTTTTATTTTGACTGGTTAAATAATTATTTATGTACTTTTTTAAACAGCCTGCAGATTGATATTGGTCCCAATTCCCTTGTTCACTAACTAAACAAAAGGAGATGTATCAGAAATGTATGGAGCCTGGGCCAGCACATTGTACACTTAATGCTAGGTATAGTTACTCTATAGTTAACTGTTTTCAATGTTAATTTCCTATATGTTGGCTTAGTTTTTATACAGATTCAATTTAACTCGGCCAAGAAGTGCAACACAACTACTATTAAATATGGTGGTCAGGAATAAGTGAAATAAGATTTTGACTGTGACATTTGATTGACGTGTCATGTATCTGTAGGCAATCGTATCTATATTATCTACCATATGAATGCGAAAAAACAAAACATGAATTCGGAACATACTACCCGTTAAATAAACACTATCAACTCAAATCAACACTCGACACGAACACAACAGGAAAATAGAACTGTCAAAGTCGCCAATCAAACGTCATAAAAAGTGTCATGGCTAACTTTAAAAAGGGTTATCTCACTGGAAAACGTTTCAAATAATTAATTATTATATACTTACTTGTATTTTTATTAAAATTAATTTAGTAGTATTTTAATGCAAATCTATTTTTTTTTCTTGCTTTCTATAATTATACTGTACATAGTGGTGGTCCAAAATGAAACATCTCCATTAAGTTTAGTGCATCTTTTTCGTTATACTATTTTATTAAGAAAATGACAGAAGATAATATGTTAGTTTAGACCTGTCAAATTAGTCCGCGCCTGACGTAAATTGATGTGTTTTTGGTTGCCATGTTTATAATCGCGTCTAAACTGTCTATGGAATATCTTAATTTGACACGATTAAACCAAAATGTTATCTTCTATCGTTTTCTTAATGAAATAAAAAGACGAAAAAGACCTAAGATTGGTTTAGTTTGTGAACAAAAGAATCGACGCCTACGTTTCTATGGCGTTATTTTTGACACCTACGTTATTAAATAATTTAGGTAAGTACACACTTTACCTAACACTGCAATACAGTTCATGCGAATCTGTCACAAGAGCAAAAACTTTATTTTATTATTTTATTTATTAACAAAGGAACACCAACATCTTCTGTATACAAAATCAATCAATACATAGTATAAAACAAAGTCGCTTTCGCTGTATGTCCGTATGTATGCTTAGATGTTTAAAACTACGCAACGGATTTTGACGCGGTTTTTTTTAATAGATAGAGTGATTCTTAAGGAAGGTTTAGACTACCTTTTATCCCGGAAAAAAATGATATTCCCGAGGGAAATCCAAAAAGCGCGATATAACCGAACTCTACGCGGGCGAAGCCGCGGGCAGAAAGCTAGTAACAAATAAAGTAGTTGTGAGTAAGAAGGCTTATACAGTTGCCAATAACAGGTGAACCAACATTCACCAACATAAGTGGTAATTTAAACTGAATACATATAAGTACTAATATTAGCTGGAAATAAACTATACAAAGACATTAACAAGGTTAGACTTGTACTTAACTAAAAAAAAAGGAATTCAAAGCTAAAATTAAACATGAGATTAAAAATTAGAATAAAACTTAAAAAACTTAAACTAAGAAACTTACAAAATTAAATACAGAGAATAGCTTAAAACATACAAGAAAAAGATTGCAAATGTATAGGAACAAACAGACAAAACTATTATTTAAGAGCTTTTTGACTGAGAATAAAACGCTTGAAGGTTTTCATAGTATTGTGGTATAATATGTCAACATCTTTATGTCGAAACTTTGCAGTATTATGTCATTATTTTATTATATCATAATAACATAATCACTATTATAATATTACATTGCAGTGTATCGCAAGCAGACTGTCAAATATTCATCATCATCATCAACCTTTTTATAGTCCCACTGCTGGGCACATGTCTCCTCTCATACAGAGAAGGATTGAGCGTAGTCACCATGCTGCTCAATGGGGGTTGGGGATTTCAGACTTAAAGTCCAGGTTTGCTCAAGATGTTTTCCTTCACCTTCAGTCATTGGTGTCCATGATATACTTAGAAAGTACATATGTCTTTAGGAAAGTTGCATTGGTACTTGCCTGACCTGGAATCGAACTCGCGCACTCATACTTGAGAGGCTGGTGTTTTAACCACTAGGCTACCACGACTTAAACTTGACTTTGTCAAATATTAATGTCAATAAATGTAACAAATGTACTCAATATTTGTACACAATAAATGTCACACGTGTTCAAACAAGCGTAAATATATACAACGTGTAACATAAAGGGTATATACATAACAACATCATGGCATCTTTACATGATATCAAACGATATTGGAAGGGTTTTTTAATCCTATCTCTTTATGTTAGGAAGTTATGAGGAAAAACACCGCCTGTGATAGGCTATTATCGTACTAGTCACACAGAGATATTGAAGACATTTATCGGATTTTGGCAAGTAACGAGACGGCTAACGAGTAGTTATTAACGTATGTAGTGTGCGCCACGTTTGTTATGATTTTATTTTAAGAAACACACGAAACCGAAAATTTGGTACAAATTTTTTGAGTATTTTATTTTGAGTTGAAACCCTTCCGATATCGTTTGATATCATCTAAAGATGCCATGCCCTTGGTATGTATATACCCTTTTTGTTACACGTTGTATAATGCCCATCGGCTACGTTTATTAGTTTTTAAACAGTCTACTAGTGTTTATTTTTTATGTGTCATTAACATGTTTTGTCGAACACAACAAATAACATTTTAATTTGTGTTTTCAGTTTCATCGTGATGATTTTTAAAAGGTAAGTATTGTTCGTAACTTTCAGCGCAACTATTAAGATATACTAAGCCGCTTTCAGACTACACTAGTGAAATAGACGATCACCTTTCCTGTAATCTACAAGCTTGACAAAATTAAAATCAAGTCATTTAATCTAATTAAACTGAGGATCAGCTCATACTTTCTTAAAAATTACCACGTTTTGGGGAAGTTGGAATTAATTTACGGTATAAAAATATTTTATCAAAATTCATTAGTATTGTTAGTATGATGATAATGGAAAATCTCATATTTTATTTGGTCATGTGTTTACCTAACCTTTATAATCTACCTGTCCTCTAGTTTAAATGATTATTTCTCAATACGGTGAATGAAAACATCGTAAGGAAATTGCCATATGCGCGGGCCTGCGAGCGGTGAGCAATGGGCAGCTCGCCGCTCGGTAAGGACCAGGCCCGAGTCGACGCCGCGGTGTGTATCACGTGCGCCTCAAAGAGATATCAGCACATCGTGACGGGGTCCACGAAGACCGATGCCTCCTGGGTCAGGGTTGCGGGTTGGTTAAAAAGGAAAGCGTGCCCCTGGTGCATAGGCAAGTGAAGAAACGCGGATGGGTTTTAGTCAGTGAAAGTCGGACACGCCCTTCCACTCCGTCCAGAGTGGGAGAGGTCATTTGATCATCATGATTTCCCATCCCAAACAAAAAGAAAGCAAATTGGCACATCCTAGGGGCAAAACATCGCAGACATGGGATATTTACCAACCTGCACTGGGCCCGCTTGGCTTGGTGGATTACGGGCCATTCCCTCTTATTGATAGGAGGCCTGTGTCTCAGGAGTGAGAACATTATAGGCTGATTATGTTATGTATGACAAATATTGTTAGGTACTGCGTTGATTCTTCTAGTAGTTTTATAGTAATAGTACCTAATTTTAAATCTAGGCGCTAATCCACAATACTTCTGCCTTCCTTACCCAGTATTATGGTTCTGTGCGTACAAAACGTAAAGGCAATGCGCCCGCTATAATATGTGTTCGACGTAATCTTATTTATGAGATATTCCGCCATCTGTCATGACGTGGCCTATTTGTGCTGAAGATTATGATGGCTTTTGTGAAGATAAAGGGGCAGTTAGGAGGAGCGTATGAGTTGCTTTATATTTCGATAAAGAGATGTGATGATTGTACAGACAAATAATGTGTTACATATAACCTAATCTTGTGCATTGAAAACGTATGACTTTTGCCAAAAATACATTCAAATTCAAAGTCATCATCATCATCACAGCGTTAATCCCAGTCGCATCCGAAGCCTTTTCAGCTTTGGAGTCTGGGGTCCGCTTTACCAGTCCAACTGCTGAAATGGCTAAACTTTGACATTTTCCGTGAAGCGACTGCCGTCTGTCCTCCACAACCCGAAGGCGACATCGAAGCATTGCAGTTAGACCAATTGTTGAACTTTTGAGGGCTCCAACAACCCGTAACGACTGCCACTAGATGTTTGTATGCCAACCGGGACCAACGGCTTAACGTGCTTTCCGAGGCACGACCAGACCAGTGCAAATTTTCATATTCATGCATACAAATATTTTCACTGTGCGGGGATCGAACGCGCGCCTCCTTGCGCAACGGCCGCGTTCGCTACCGCTACGCCACAGAGGCTGTACATGTATATACAATATATAAAGAAAACCCCGTCCGACTTATACATGTACTCTAATTTAAATGATTATTTTTAAAGAAATCGATTTGTAAGTAACGCCTTGTAACGATTTGTAAGTAATTTGAACTTACATGGCACTAATTATCATTTATTCCCGTTTGCCGCTAGATGTCGCTACTTACCTCGTTTTACGATTAGAAATTTTTTAAACGTTAGAACCGCACCTCTCTACATTTATCATGAACTAGTTGTGCCCCGCGGTTTCACCCGCGTAAGCTTCTAGCCGAAGGAGCTCTGTTGATATAAAATAAGCGCCTGTTAAAATAATGGGAGTAATATGTAGTACGTCCGCGTTTGCACCCGTTTCCGCAACATTTTTTATTCCTACTCTGCTCCTATTGGTCATAGCGGGATGTTTTATAGCTTATGTCCTTTCTAAGGCTCTAGACTATCTATGTACCAAATTTCATAACAATCGGTTCAGTAGTTTTGGCGTGAAAGCCAGACAGACAAAGATACTTTCGCATTTATAGTATTAGTATGGAAGTATGGATTATTCAAAATAATAGTTATTTTATGTACATTTAGATTTTTACAACTAATCTTACAGCTTGTCTCAATCATGAATCATGTCAGAAACTTTTTCCTTTGTATTTCTTCCTTTTTGGCAACTGAGCCGATTTCAACTAAACTGTCAGCGCCCGTGATATTTATTGGCATCAGTAGGTACACCAAGATTAGCTGTCTAATGTTACAAAATCAAAATCAAAATCAAAATCGTTTATTTCAAATTAACCATCACTTGGTACTTTTGAATAGTCAATGTCGGTCAGTTCAAGAAAAGTGAAGCTAAATTGCACGTTCCAAAGCGTAGATCTCTATGGAGAAGAACGTGCAAGAAACTCCATGGACACTCTTTTAAAATCATAATATATGGGTTACATTTCTTCGTTACATATTTATGTTGCTTCTATCATGTGAGCACAATGTAAAATTAATTAAAATATAAAAATGAATTAAGCCCACTGGCAGCTAAGAGATGACCAGTCTCCACTGACGGCCCCCGTTCACGAGCATGACGCGCGCATCAGCCCCACTTAGCTCAACCATATTGAAGGGAACCAAATGACCCAACAACACGCGCCACCATCAGCAAGACATTTGAGTGAGCATGACAATTCTCAACTGCCAATCTCGCAATGTCAAACAAGTTATATATATATATAAAAAAAAAAAAACTATAGTCCATGGTGCCTCACATTCACAAACTTGAAAAGTGCTTTTACATTATACAATACTATTGCAAAATATTGTGCACAACGTTGAAATAAACAAATAAAATAAAAAAGGAATATTTAGAAAACAACAAAAAGGGGGAATGGCATCTCTTCCAAACCTACAAAATTGTCTGTGGCTGTGGAGCAGGACTGGCATTTATCCAAGCATTTTTATCAAGGATATAATCTTCCAGTTTATAATATGCTTGCTTACACAGCGTGCGTTTAATGCATGTTTTAAATTTGGATTCATTGAGCTGTTGAATCTCTAGCGGTACTTTATTATAAAATTTTACACAGTACCCCATAAACGAACTATTTACTTTAGCTAGTCTGAACCGAGGTTGATCTAAATTGTTTCTATTCCTAGTATTAAAATTGTGCCTGTCACTTATCTTCTTAAAAAGATCAATATTTTTCCGAACATACATAATGTTTTCATAAATGTATTGACAAGGGACCGTAAGGATGTTTATCTCTTTAAACAGTTCCCTAAGAGAATCGCGTCTGCGGAGATTGTATATGGCTCTGATAGCTCTTTTCTGCAGAATAAAAATAGACTCTATGTCTGCAGCCCGTCTCCAAAGCAAAATACCGTATGACATGATACTATGAAAGTAGCTAAAATAGACTAGTCTCGCAGTATCTACATCAGTAAATTGACGGATTTTTCTGACAGCGTATGCTGCTGAACTAAGCCGTCCTGCCAGAGATGTTAAATGAGGACCCCATTGTAGCCTCGAGTCAAGCGTGATCCCCAGGAAAACCGTGTTTTCGACGAATTCGAGTTTCTCCTTGTTCAATACAATATCGAAGTAAGTACTTTTAACATTTGCGCATTTACACTTTATGGTAGTTAATATTTGTTATTAATTTTAGTAGTTAGCTGAAAAGGCAATAGCTGACAGCCTCCGTGGCGTAGCGGTAGCGGACGCGGCCGCTGCGCAAGGTGGCGCGGGTTCGATCCCCGCACAGTGCAAGTATTTGAATGCATGAATATGAATATTTGCACTGGTCTGGTCGTGCCTCGGAAAGCACGTTAAGCCGTTGGTCCCGGTTGCCATACGAACATCTAGTGGCAGTCGTTACGGGTTGTTGGAGCCCTCAAAAATCCAACAATTGGTCTAACTGCAAATACGATGTCGCCTTTGGGTTGTGGAGGTCAGACAGCAGTCGCTTCACGAAAAATGTCGAATTTTAGCCATATCAGCAGTTGGACTGGTGAAGCGGACCCTAGACTCCAAAGCTGAAAAGGCTTCGGATGCGACTCGGATTAACGCTGGGATGATGATGAGCTGAAAAGGCAATAGCGTCAATTCCATGGTCACAAACTAAATCATGTTTAAGTTCAGGTCATCTTTGTTTTCATTGTTGTCAATGATAAATGTTAGTTACTACTAGATTTTGAAAGTTTTTAATTTCAGGATTTCGCCTTCTGGTATCATGTGTGTGCCGCCGGGTTGTTCGAGAGAAATACCGTGGCTCCTGGTGCATAGACAAGTGAAGGACGAGTGTATTTTAGTCAGTAAAAGTCTGCCCTTCCACTCCACTCAGAGCGGGATGAAATTTGATGATTTCTTAAAATATGGTATCTTTTATTTTGTGTGTATATCAAATTTTTACCGTTCTATATTCTTTCTATTCATTACGAAGTTGATTATCGCTTTTGAGGATGTTTTACATATTGCATGGTTAGCGAGCGGTGTTAACAGATCAGTGATGAGTCTGTGGTCAGCCTGTTTTCGACATTTCCTACTCTTCTAGTCAAGCGAAGGTATGTGCGACGGAGTGATGCAGTAACATCATCCTCAATATATCTACCGAACATAACCTACCTATTTCATTACAAATACTGTTTCCAACATAACCCGCTGAAACTCCTTGTTATTCCGTCTAGCACCCAAGTATAGAGAAAGGTCATTTATCTGAAGATTTCGCTTCCGCCTCAAAATAAATCACTATTGACGTAGAGGCGCTTGAATAATATCTTTCTAAAATATATTTGACTAGTCCTACAGCGAAGTTTCCTTTGTTGGAGGTAGCGGAGAAATGGAAACGTATGGAAACGTTATATGGATACGTGTTTACTTAAACTTACCAATTTGTTTGTCTTTGTAGTATGAAGGCGCTATCAGTAGGTAGCTAGATTAGTTTCAAAAGTTCTTGAAGGAATATGCATGCAACTTGCTGTTAACGTTTCCAAATTGAATAGTCGCATAAACAGTGAAATTTTTATCGACTCAAGGTTTCAAATAATATTTATTTTTAAATTTATTCCTCAATGGATACACTTTTGGTTTGAGCTTTTGGCGACAAGGACAACGAACAGTTGATTCGTTCAACGAATCAAAAAAAAATCTCGCAAGACATTTTTCTATATTTAGGTAACTCACGTCTGACATCTTGACGAACGCGACGTTAGAAGTACATATATAATTTTTATTTTATTTCTTCTGTCTCCTTTTAAATACAGCTTTGCAAATCCGCTTTATTTTTTTTTTAATCTTTCTGTAACTAAATCTAGCCAATTCAAACATGTCTTCATATAATTAACACATACATATTTAGTAGCAGTAACTCTCGTGTATTTCATCATTAATATTTTAGATTTTTGTCAATCGATAACAACCGTACAGATTGATTGTACAGGTTAAGATACGTTTGACTCGGTTGGTCTGTGGATTGATATATAATCATCTTTACATCATTCACTCATAATCATCATCAACTCATTCGGGCCATGGTTAGCACTTTACGCCATGTGTCGCGGCTGTGATTCGTAAAAAGAAATTGGAGAAAAGAATTGTAACATGGCATATTTTTTTTATGTTATTTAGACTATTTGACGCAAGTGGTTGTCATCCACAATACATTTTTTTTTTATATTGGATTATCTGTAATCGACTTACTCTTAAGCTGACAACATTCAAAACTATTCAATTTGTATGATTCTTTTTGGTTTGAAAATCAAATAACGATGTTTATTTTTTACATTTTAATGGCAATCAGAATAGATTCTTCTATATTTTGTAAATGTGATTGACGATTTTGTAGATTTTAGATCTGTAGACCATTTCTTATTTTATTTAGTACCTACTCTGATACTTGTTGTACCTACACTGTCCTCCTATATTTCTGCTATTTTTTTATAACAGGGTGTTTAATTTTTATTTGATTTTTATTTGTTGGTACCCGATGTATGCTTATTTCAGAACTATTGCGTATATTTTGGTCTGCGCTGATAAAAAAAATTGTGTCAGTGTTTTCTTTCTTTCTTTTGTCTGGCGTACACTAGTAGGCCCCCAGTTGAGCGATTGTGGTGAAACCCGTACTGTCGGTCACTGAGGAGATCGTTATCTTCCAGGTAAGCCAAGAAGCTCGAGTTTAATACACGCTCCATAATCTTGCAGAGTATGGAGGTTATTGAAATCGGCCGATATCGATCGGCACAACTACCCTTTTTGGGCACGGGTTGTACGTTGGCAAGCTTTCATGACTTGGGCACTATACCAGTCCTAACTGAGAGGCAATATAAGCGCGTCAATACAAGAGACAACTCGAGCGCCCATGCTTTAAGAACAATCGCTGGTATACCTATACCATCTGGACCACTAGCCTTATTCACGTCCAGACGACACAGTACTCTCAGAACCTTCTTGTTCCTAATAGCGTGGGCCGACAGAAGTTCGCCTCGACCGATTTGGCATGGACCGGAAAGATCTGCTATAGGATGACTGCGCAGAGAGGTTGTTGCCAATATGGGTAATGCGTTCGAAGCGAGCCTTTTTAAACGCCTTTTGTAGGACTTCGCAGCACGGTTAATGGCTCTCGTTCTTTGCTTATGGTGACTCATTTTCGTTTTGACCATGATATTGATATATTAGGGATTAGAGGGACACGCGCTCTGCCGCCGCCTGTGCGAGCCTTACTGTTTCGCAGAAGGAAGTGACGGCCTGGACCAGGGCCGGATGCGATAGATTGCCGCCGCCGCCGATCGATACAGTGGTGACACCCAGGCGTTTCTGCCCAATTTTTCCGGAACAGGAACCTCCCGAAGTAGTCGTGTCCGGTGAGGACCTGTGTTACGCGGAAGGTAAGGGCCTCGTTGGGCCATTCCTAATTGTGGCGTGCCCAGCGCTGCGTTGCGACCATCGCACTCTCCATGTCAGCAGCATGTGGACCAGGTAACCTACTGACATATACATAATACATAAATTAGTCCTAGTAAATTTAAAATTCGCTAAAGTTGAAATTGTCTACCAAACTGTATCATAGACCAAACAGACATTGTTGTTCTAAAACGCATATCAGTGCCATTCAACCCAAAATCATCAAGCAATTACGAGGTCAACAACATATATGGCACCATTTCAATTGTAATAATTTTAATTTACCAAATGAAGTGATCATGGAATCTACACGGACTACTAATGAGGTATAATCCCCTATAAAGTCTCGTTACGATTGATTGAGAGTCTATTCTATAAATTATTAATTCTGATATTCAGGTCGTTATGAATTTGGTTCCCGAGGGGAAATTTAAGGAAATTGAATCTGTCAGCTCGTTCAAAAACTTTTACAATCAATTTCAGGGATTGATTCAATGTTTTAAGTCGTTAGTAGCCATGAAAGGTGGTGCAGAAGCATCAATTTTAAATGTTTCTTTTTTTGTAAAAAAAAAAGTTGCCTAAACATTCATTATAACTAAAGAAACTATACAAATATGATATCTATTTGTGTATGTGAGTCTATATATTTGTTCCGTGCGGGTATCGAACCCGTGACACGCAATCTACGCTAACCGTGTAATCAAAGTTTAACGCATACTTTTACGTTGTAAATATGATTGAAGTCAGTAGTATACCACACCCTACTCAGGGTCGGAATTCGCCATCATTCATCATTTCAGCCAAAATTCGTTCACTGTTCGATATAGGCCTCCTGTTTGAGGTTGGTTCCTGTAGAACGTTACTGGCCGTTAGCTGTATAATCTATCACATACCTATTGACTATATTGTCATATAATCAAAATATGATGATAGTTCAGAATAAATGTCTGAGACGAACTGATGTGCTTCAGTGATATAAAATAACAAAATTTAGATATCGGCATTAGGAACTGCTTGTGGACTCTGCACGAAGCATTTTTATTATCTCCCTCAACTACTTGTGTATGGTACATCGTCGTTTAATCGATTATTTACAATCGATTTTCAAAGTCATAAAAATCGATTTTTAACAAATCGATTAAATAAATCACGCTATTAAATCGACTTTGATAAATAGCACCATCTATGCGCCAAATGAAAAAACTCAAGTAGTTTCAGTGTGTTGAGTGGTAAGTGAGATCTGATATATGTAGTTGTTGGTTTTATATTATAGTACTCTGTGGTTGTTGGTAAACAATAATTAAAAAACTAAAAAAACATGCTTTTCAAAAATATCAAACTAAAACGTCAAAAATATTTTTTAAAAAAGCGTGAGGCGCTTTGTGCCATAATTTTTGTATATTAAGCGCCTCACGCTTTTTTAAAAATTATTTTTAACCGACTTCAGAAAGGAGGAGGTTACTCAATTTGACCGTATACAACGTGTAACATAAAGGGTATATACATACCAAGGGCATGACATCTTTAGATAATATCAAACGATATGGGAAGGGTTTCAACTCAAAATAAAATACTCAAAAAAACGATACCAAATTTACGGTTTCGTGTCTTTCTTAAAATCAAATCATAACGAACGTGGCACTACACTATATACGTTAATAACTACTCGTTACACGTCACATTACTTGGCAAAATCCGATAAATGTCTTCAATAATTCTGTGCGCCTAGTATGGTAGTAGCCTATCACAGGCGGTGTTTTTCCTCATAACTTCCTAAAATAAAGAAATAGGATTAAAAAACCCTTCCAATATCGATTGATATTGTGTAAAGATGCCATGCCCTTGTTATGTATATACCCTTTTTGTTACACGTTGTATATGTTCTTTTTTTATGTTTGTTCGCGCATATCTTCGTCGTTTATGAACCGATTTTTATAATTCTTTTTCTGTTGGAAAGAAGACGTTCCGAAGGTGGTACCATGATAAGTTCAGTCCAGTCCAGTCCAGTTTCATGGTGTAATACCAGAGAAAACATGGGAAACTTTCAAAAATTGCAGGGGCGTCTAGTGCATTTCTTAGTATTCTCATTAAGTATTTTAAAGTATTACAATTTAATAAAGGTCTGGAGTAGATCTGATGATGGAGCCGGGAGACAGTCGAAGGAACTCCTCAACAATTCACAGCAGCTACCTTGTGTTTGGGCTCGATTAATTTGTATTGATAAGAACTTTACACCTAGATGGGTTGTGACTGTCATAAGAGCTCTGATGATGAAGACAAAGGCCAGTTCCGGGAACTCCTCAACGGTTTACAGTAGCTATTTTGTGGTTGGACTTAATTCATTTATATTGATGAGACCTATGCACCCGTTGGGTTAAAATAATGGCCTGCAGTAAATTTGATGATGAAGACTATAGGCAGTTGAGGCAATACTATGGGTAAAAATTTAAGTAAACAAAATTACGTCGTGTCCCAACTATATTTGCTTCAGCATCCAGTCTGACCGGATGCAACTGAATATATAGTACTTTTAACAACTGAAAAGTGTAAAATAAAAACTTTTTTACAAAAAAGCAACCGACTTCCAAAAACCACTATAAAGTGAAAAATAACTAATTTCGGAAGTCGGCGTCAAGAATGAATATACAAAACCAAAGACACCGACTTCCGAAATTAGTTATTTTTCACTTTGTAGTGGTTTTTGGAAGTCGGTTGTTTTTTTGTAAAAAGTTTTTAACTTTTTAGTATGATATTTTTGAAAAGCATGTTTTTTTAGTTTTTTCAGCTATATTTATTTTCAACTTTTTAGTACGATATTCTTTTATTTAAAAAAACGAACGAACGAACGTATTGAAAACGGTGAGACATTTTACAGTAATGAGCCGCTCACTCGTAGTCTAAAGAGTTAGAGACGGACAAATAAACAAACAAGCAAGCAAGCAAGCAAACAAGCAAGCAACATAGAAGTGAAGCTAATAAAAAGCATCTAATAAAAACGTCTATGAACCGTAAATTAAGATTGGGATTTGTGACATTTTTTTTTATTTTTTATTTATATTATAGTTTTTGAGATAATAACATTGTCATTTTGTTGTGTCGCTCATTTCTTTTTAATTATAATAACACGTTTAATGACACTGAAAATTTATTTTTCAGTTTTGCATTTGTTATTTTTTATTCATATTTTTTATTTGATTTTAATCTGATGAATTGTTAACAGTATTATCTTAGGTTTATTATTAGAATTTGAAAAGTAATTCAAGCAAAAATCGATTATTTATTTTTATTAAAATAGATTATTAACAAATCGATTAATCACTACATAGGTATTATAAAACAAAGTCACTTTTACTTTCCCTATGTCGCTTTGTATGATTAAATATTTAAAACTACGCAACGGATTTTGATTGGTTTTTTTAGTAGATAGAGTGATTCAAGAGGAAGGTTTCTATGTATATAACATGCATAATATATAAGGGGAACACTGATAATTTCTGAGGTTTCTAACACATGTCGCAAAATAAACCCCTTTTTTGAGCTTACTTTGCAATCGCTGGCTGATCCCTATAAGATAGATCAAAATGTACTACAGTATTGTAGACCTTAAAAATGATTTTTATTAAATCGATTATTTTCCATTAAAGTCACATCCCTATGTAGGAGCCTATTCAACGTCACGTTTTCCAGTATGCGGTCGCAATTTCAGAGATTTTCGACGCCATTTAATTTTAAAAAAACTTGGGGTACTAGAGGTTTAATTCCCTCATTCTCCTAAGGAGGATTTAGGTAGTCCAAAAACCGTCGACTTAATATAATACCAGGCAAACGGTAGTTGTACTCTTCTATATAGCAATGTTATAATTCATTACCAACTTTGCGAAATTTAAGAGTACAACTATGACGTAGCTAGACTTATTAAGTTTCTGGTATTAAGCTGAGTCAGTCAACTAAGTCATGTCCCTCTATGGATGAAGAGGGGAAAAGGGAGGCTCCTCCGACTAAACGGATGTTATGTCCGGCGAGTACTTGTCCAACGGTTAATGTTGGAAAGTTGTATATATGCTATTTGCACGGATAATTTGCTTGCGAGATGCAAGATTTGTGTGACGTTAATATTACGCATTGTTCGCATTTAGGTAGCGTTTGTAAATACCGCTACAAAATTACGAAACTAAACTAGTACCTACCTAAGTTTTTAATACTAATTATAACGTCTAGACATAAATTATGATTTAATAAAATTATATAATAAAATAAAACTAATGAAATTCGTTGTTTTGGGTTTTGATATGTTTAAGCAAAAGGAGATGTTTCATTTTGGGCCACCACTATGTACAGTATATAGAAAAAAAGGAAAAAAATAAATAGATTTGCATAAAAATACTACTAAATTAATTTGAATAGAAATACAAGTATATAATAATTAATTATTTGAAACAGTTTTTAGTGAGATAACCCTTTTTAAAGGTAGCCATGACACTTTTTATGACGTTTGATTGGCGACTTTGACAGTTCTATTTTCCCGTTGTGTTCGTGTCGAGTGTTTATTTGAGTTGATTGTGTTTATTTAATGGGCCGTATGTTCGGAATTCATGTTTTGTTTTTTTCGCAGTCATATGGTAGATAATATAGATACGATAGCCTTAGATACATGACACGTCAATCAAATGTCACTGTCAAAATCTTATTTCGCTTATTGCTGACCACCATATTTATTAGTAGCTGTGTTGCACTCCTTGGCCGATTTAAATTGAATCTGTATAAAAACTAAGCCAAAATATAGGAAATTAACATTAAAAACAGTTAACTATAGCGTAACTATACCTAGCATTAAGTGTGCAATGTACTGGCCCAGGCTCCATACATTTCTGAAACATCTCCTTTTTGTAAATTAAAGAATTTACTAGATTTTCTAGATAATCCACGGTAAAACCATACATTTTTGCCGTTTAACAACTTTAAGCAACGTTTATAAATAAACCACTTAATAATTACAAACTCGACAGCAAACCAACATTGTGCTTAGCAATGATATGACATGGCATATGTACAAAAACCGACATTATTTAAAAATACGGAACTATTATGTACTTACAAAAAGTCCCCAAGTTCAATCCAAAAAAAAGCACGCGTTCAGATGACAGTCTAGACTGATTTTTATTACCACAGCCTTCTTCTTCCAGGAACCTTAAATAGATAAAAAAAATTGAAAGGTATAAATATTTAGCGAGAATTGGTCACCCAAGGTACATTTCTATTTAAATCCAACATTTCGCTTCCCTGAATAAAACACAAGCCCTCGCTTCACTCATAAATAAATCTATCAATTATTTCGCGAAAACCTTTCCAATTTTCTTCAGGAGCCACGAAAAAACAATTGAAAAAGAAATTCGCGTTATTCTGCCTCCAAATCGCGTTAACCATTCCGCTCAATAAAATAAAGGGGACCCATAGTCGAATAAACATAATAATATCTGAATTCAATTTCCAAGTACCCTCAGTTTGGACGGAGATAATATGGAACTTCGGGCGGCCTTCCTTCCTCTTTATGCCCTTCTTAACTATTATTGTCTTTTTCTTATATGTAGCTGACTGGTACACTTTGTATTGATTGATGTACTTACATATGTGCAATTTTATTCATCGTTGATATTTTCTTTAGATTTTTACTAGTTGAAAAATATTTACTGCCATCTCTCTACACCATCGTTTCAGGTAGCCAAAAAACACGCCATTTCATATATTATGTAATACCAGGTACTTGTACTATTCTATTTAGGAATGTAAACAGCTTTCGTAAACAACTTTGCGATATTTGAGAGTACAATTGTAAGGTAACTTGACTAATGAAATTACAGGTATTAGGTTTAGCTGGTTAACTAAGTCATGTGAATTTTTGTTTACACTTAGTTAACAAGGTGCTTACACTGATGGAGTTTACACGTGTTGCGTGATTACAAAAAGAATGGCGGAAACGAAAGGCAAAATATCAGACTATACTGACCTTTCTCTGTTTTTACCTCCAATTTTGCAGCACTGCAACCTAATCTTTATTTTCAGTTCAAAGTTGCTGCTGTCACTGATAAGTTTGTCAAAATCATCTTTTACTTTTTTCTCTTTATAATAACAAGAACTCACCCAAACTCTTCTTTATTAATTATTTATATATGACGGCGCGCTGATTATGAAGATTAATAAGAAAGATCATAACTCGATTTAATCAATATTGTTTTAGTCGACTCGATTCGAGTAATATTTAAATATGAGTGGGTAACCCCGAATAGAGTAGTAGGCGTGATTTGAAGGGGTGGCAACTGTCATATCATTGACAGCTGCCGACGGAGAAACACGCGCTCCAACCTATTGGTTCTTAATCTGTTTTAATCTGAGATTATCATTGTAATCCCTTAATATTAAAGTGGTCTAAGTGTATGTACAGTTAAAATAATAAGAATCGAACATCACACTATAGTTATTGTTCAATGTTTTCTCGAAATACCGCCCACGATGGATGCTCATGAGGATGAGAAGACACCTCAAGTATCCGGAACTTCGGCCCCGCCTTCCTGACGGTTTTACCCCTTCATATATAATATACTTTATTGTAAAACAAAAATGTACGTCAATTAAAAATACATTCTTCATCATCATTTCAGCCGAAAGACGTCTGCTACTGGACATAGGCCTCACCCAAGGATTTGAATTTTCGGCTGAAAATACATTCAACACTAGATAATATAATATGTATAATGAGCAGCCTTATCGCTAATGCAATTGCTTCCAGGCAACTTTTAAATGGACATAGATTTTTCTGGACATTAAATGGGACTCGTTGATGCAAATATTATACACACATTCCACTAACTAAAATATATACACAGATACATACATATTTAAAATTGAATTTATAAGGCAAACAAAGTAATTGGGCATAAATTTGTTCGTTCAACAAAATCATAACGACAAGTAGTGGTTCCTTCTCGAATCTTTTAAATACCTAGAACGACTTCTTTCCACGTATCTCATATTTTTCAAAACTAAAAATTTGCATTCTTCTAACAATCTTATCTTACATATTTTGTCTTACTCTGATTTTGTTCATTCTTTCTTTCATATTCAGTTCATTCTTCTATGGAATGCTTCCTCTTTATATCAGGACGGTTACCAGCCGGTATACATTTAAGCAGAAATTGCTGAGCTATTTTCGAAACAAGTAGCGTAGACTCATTTCAACACCTCTCCCTCCTAACCTTTGATTAATTTATTATTTTAATAATAGTATAATATATGAGTATACTATATCACCTAATTATGCATGTGTGTGTGCGAGAGAACCAACCAACAGTAATCTTGCTATAAGATTGTAACTAGTAGTAAGATCAAGAGTAAGTCGAAGTTAATGAAAAATATAAACGGACTGAACAATATATGTAATGATGCCACATTGTTAGTAAGAGGTAGATCTATTCTTCGTAAAATAAAGAAAGAATTATTTATAACTAACTTTCCGCCCGCGGCTTAGCCCGTGTGGAGTTCGGTTATATCGCGTTTCCAAGAGAACTCTTCAAAAGTCCGGAATCAAAACTATCCTATGTTATTTCTCAAGGTCAACTATATCTTTGTACCAAATTTCAATAAAATCCGTTCAGTGGTTTAGACGTGAAAGCGTAACAGATAGACAGACAGACAGAGTTACTTTCGCATTTATAATATTAGTAGGGATGATAGTCCATTTGGGCTTCCTTATCGCATTTCCTATAATATTAGCAGCAAAAAACTGTGTCGTTTAAACTGAAATAAACTAATAGTGCATGGGGACATGAGTCCACACTGAACCTCATAACAGGAAGAAAGAACACGTCTGTTAACTTTTCAACTTTATCTAAATCATATAGTACACGTTCTAGATCTAGAATTCTAGGTCGATGGAACTTAGAACCAGCATTGCAATTGTAATAGATTTGGGTAACTAGGTGGTGACTCAACATGAGGTGGGCAATCTGCCAGCCCATGATATAAGGCTTATTCTACGAGTAACGCAATCTAAATAATTTCGCATAGAATTGCATAACCTAACCTTGTATTCTCTGAAAGGAGAGGTGGAAACATACATTACACATTTCGCAATTACGTCACCTATTATACCGCGAGCAGCGAGCAATCGGATTGCCACGCGAGCATTGCGCGCCTCAAAGGGATGCCAGAAGATTGCTACGGGGTCCGCAAGGGGTTTACTTTATACTTGCGTAGTACAACCCCTTGCTAGGGCAATTGAGAGCGATATTCTTGGAGTTTCCCAGCGTAATTGAATTAGATTGAAAGAGATCTGCAGAAGAACCAGTGACTGACATAGTCCAAAGAATTGCCAAGAAGTAGCATCGGGCAAGCACATTGCCCGCAGAATGAATGGTCGATGAAGCTGAAAGGTTCTGAGACATAAGGTTGGAACGCCGACGACCTTCTTAAAGCCACAGAATGCATATAAAATCAAATAGTTCGAAGAGGAGCAGCTTGCGGGGGGCTTATGTCCAATAGCATTCGTCTTTCGGCTAAAAGTTTATGATGGTGATACGTGCACCATCTAACAAATGAACAAACACTGTAGACGCAATTCCCGAACCCGCTTCTATAAACAATAACTACAAACTAGGATATACATAAACTATTTAGTGACAAACTCTATTCCAATTCAGTGCTGCGCTCATTAATAAGATTACGCACAATACTAGCAGCAACTTGCTTACAATAGGTACTGTGTTGAATAGGTTACGAATATACACTATACTTGGATAAACCAAATTGTGTTGGCAAGATACAATCATGTGGCATATGAATGGATTATTTGATTATGTTTGTGTTTAACTGTTCAGCTGATGTAGACATCAGCTCCCTAGAGTCATCAGTACCCTAGAGGGTAACCACGATACATAGTAATCACCCACCGGTGATTACTATGTTTAATGGTTACAAACCACCGGTAACAAACGTGGTTATTAAAGAAATAATGTTGGTGTAAACCAGAATACTCCTAATGCTAAAACACTATTACTCTGAAATACAATAATTTTTTATTGAACTGTCAAACTGAAACTCGTTGCTACGAATGATGTGCTACGCAATTAATTTGCCGGTCATAATATCAGTTGCATTCATTTAGCAGTGTATAAGTTTAAACGTAGAAATGCTTTGGCGGTTATCAAAAAAAAAAAAAGAAAGTGGTAAATAAAAAATATATCTTTATCTTCTTCTTTATATATATAATTCTGCTGTACGTGTGTATGTCATTGAACTCCTCCTAAACGGCTTGACCGATTTAAATGAATTTTTCTGTATGCGATTGAGTGGTGCCGTGGATGGTTTAGATTCACAAATCAGCCCGGCCAATGGCGCTGATTGCTTGAAAAAGCATGTGATCTCGGTAACGTTGTTTATACTTCTCAATTTTGTGCTACCCTGGTACCTAGAACCACAAAGTGGGCAAAATAAAACTTCTTCCATGTATTATCTATAATTATTATACAACATATTTTTCAAGAACGGCTGAACCGATTTTGTTGAAAATTGGTAGGAAGAGGTAGCTAAGAACTGGGAGAAGGACATAGGATACTTTTGATCCCGTTCCCGTGGGCATGAATTAGCTTCATTGTTTCGACTTCTACAGTTTTAATTATGCTACCCTGGTACCTTGCACCTCCTCAAAGTAGAGAAAATGAAATTTCTTCTATGTATTTATTGTGATTTAATGATGAAATGTTACAAGCCGACTACAAGGTGAAGGAAAACATCTTAAGGAAACCTGGACTTTAATTAAGTCTGTAATTGCGAACCCGCATTGAGCAAGCGTGGTGATTACGCTCAATTCTTCTCCTATTCACTTAAAAAACTTAGGAATAGGAAGGATGACGGCAGTTGAGCGAGGTGGTGCAATGTTCCATGTGGTATCTGGGATTGGTGCTCGACAGCCGATGGGAATTCGGACCCCACTTCCGGCGGCTGGCGCCCAAGCTGATGGGTGCAGCAGGCGCGCTGTCAATGTTGCTTCCCAACATGGGGGGCCCGAGCGCCGCCTGTAGGCGGTTATACGTGGGAATCGTGCGGTCCATGGCCCTGTATGGGGCCCCTGTGTGGGCGATGGACCTGACGGCCGGAACAATCGCCATTCTGCGCAAGCCGCAGAGAGCGATGGCCGTCAGGGTCGTCCGCGGGTATCGCACGATTTCCTACGAGGCGGCTTGCGTCCTGGCCGGATCCCCGCCCTGGGACCTAGAGGCGAAAGTACTCGCGTCATTATACCGATGGCGCGAGGAAGAGCGGACACGGGGCTCCAGTCCGGCGCAGCGGCAGATCGAGCTGCACCGAGAGGAGCTCCATCAGGTCCTGGTGGCGGACTGGCGGCAAAGGCTTATGCGCCCTACGGCCGGCCTCGCTACCGTCGAGGCGATCCGGCCAGTACTCGACAACTGGATCGGGAGAAGGCACGGCTCCCTGTCGTTCAGGGTGACGCAGGTGCTGTCGGGGCACGGCTGCTTCGGCAAGTACCTGTGTCGCCTAGGCAGGGAGCCGGACGCTCGGTGCCACCACTGCGTCCAATGCGGGGAGGACACGGCGCAGCACACGCTCTCCGAGTGTTTAGCTTGGAAAGAGCAGCGCCGTGTCCTCACAAATGAAGTAGGAAGCGACCTGACGCTGCCGACCGTAGTGCGGAGGATGGCCGGCAGCACAGAGTCGTGGGACGCGGTGGTGTCCTTCTGCGAGGACGTGATGTCGCAGAAGGAAGCTGCGGAACGGGAGAGGGAGATGTCAACTCCCTTCCCGGGCCGCAGAAGACGCACCGGGCGCCGAAGAAGGGCGGATAACGCCCTCTTCCGCCCCCCATTAATGGGTCCAGGGGCGAGGGACATGGGGAAGTCCCCGCCCCCTATTCGATGGACCCCGAGGCGGAGGCGCGCGCGAGTGTCAGCGCGCGCCTCTGAGGCCATGCACGGGGTAGCTTAACACCCCACTACCCCGTGCCGGAGACGAGGCCCGGACAGACCGGACCAGCACGAGAGTGTGGGGCTGCGGAAGAATTAAGACTCCCGCGGCCCCACGCGCGCTCGTGACAGAAGAGACTCCGGGGTGGTTTTAGTCAGTAAAAGTCTGACAGACCCCGTTGCCCACCCTAGGGCGGCGGACATCCTATGAGGATTTCCATCACGAAAAAAAAAAAAAGAAAGAAGGTGGTGCAATGTTAAACCCAAGACCAACACGACCAAACGATGCTGCGCTAGAAGGAGATTGATCTGAAGACTTTCCATAACCAAACTCCGACACGCAACACAACTGCTCAGACCCGTCCTCTGTACGGCTTCACCAGACATCATGCCGGAACACGACGAATCGCTTGGCGGCAAGACTTTGTCTGGTGGGTGGTAACTTCTGCCGGCAGCCGATGTTATGGCCTACCACCGAGCAAAAAGTAATATCTACGCGATCGACTTAGTGAAGTGACTAAACGTAATACCAGTTCTATTTAGCTGTTATGCTACTTTATAATTTTACTCTTAAATCGGCTGCCGGTAGAAGTTACCACCCACCAGACAAAGGCTTGCCGCCAAGCGATTTGTCGTGTTCCAGCATGATGTCTGGTGTAATCGTACGGAGGATGGGTCTGAGCGGTTGTGTTGCAATGTATGCTCGGCACGATGCGCCAAATGTTGATAAGTCGGAAGTTTGGTCGTGGGTCAGGGAGATTGATCTGGAGACCCTCCACTACCAAACTTGCGCAACATCGTTGGTCATGTTAATGGGTTTAACCAAATCAAATCAATCAAATCAAAATTGTTTCGTTTCAAATTAACCATCACTTGATACTTTTGAATAGTCAATGTCGGTCAGTCTAAGAAAAGTGAATCTAAATTGCACGTTCCAAAGCGTAGATCTCTATGGAGAAGAACGTGCAAGAAACTCCATGGACACTCTTTTAAAATCATAATATATGGGTTATAGTTCTTCGTTATATATTTATGTTGCTTCTATCATGTGAGCACAATGTTAACATTACATCATCATGCTCTACTGCCGTCTTCCTTCCTATTCACTCGGTTTTTCTGAGTGAAGAGGGTCTTAATAAACTGGCGCTATTTACCATCAACGATTCCATCACTGCTTACCATCAGGCGGGATTGCGGTCAAGCACTAGTTTATGATTACAAAATAAATAAAATAGTTACGTTATAATTCGTTAGCAAACGTTGCTAAATTGATGAATACAACTGAAATGACCGGTATACGTTTAGTGGAATAACCAAGTCACGTGATGTTTTTGTTTACCTTTACTTAACTACTTACACTTAATTCGATGAAAATAGATGAACATTTACTAACACTTTGAAAAAAAAAAGGAAACGTACCTACTGATAAAAAACAAAAATTAGGTAAATAAAGATCTTATCTCAGTGTTAATCCCAGTCGCATCCGAAGCTTTCAGCTTTGGAGTCTGGGGTCCGCTTTACCAGTCTAATTGCTGATTTTGGCTAAATTTCAGAATTTTCCTTGAAGCTACTGCCGTCTGACCTGGCGATATCGAAGCATTGCAGTTACAAAAATTGTTGGACTTTTGAGCGCTCCAATAACCTGTAATGACTGCCACTAGATGTTCGTATGGCAGCCGGCACTTAACGTGTTTTCCGTGGCACGACCAGACCTGTGCAAATATTCATATTTATGCATAAAGATATTTGCACTGCGCGTGGCTCGAACCCACGCCTCCTTGCGTAGCGACCGCATTCGCTACCGCTACGTCACGGAGGCTGTGAAGAAGTAAATAAAGATAAGTAAGGATAATGTGTAGCGTTTAAGAAACCTTTAAGAAAATCAAGATATTCTAAGATCTTAACACGCTCGACGAAGGTATAATAAAATTATATGGTATGTGAGTTCTGTGATAAAATCCAACGGTTCTCACTGACTGTCTATTTGATACAACCCTGTGCTTTATATTTTGGAGATGTTTCGAGTTGAACTCAATGGTAGGAATTTTCTGGGCAAACTATCATATATTATTCTCATCAATTTCTCTTCTCTAAAGATGGTTGATATTACTTTACCTTAGCTGTTAATTTTTCGCATGTTGAATTAGCAATCAGAAAGTTTGTGATAATTGTATGTCTAAATAAAGTATCATTCACTGTTAGCTGTAATGACGAAGGTCTCAACTACCAAAAGAATAGATAGAAAATATGTACAAAATACTAATCAACATATTTTTATATAATTATAAACTAGTTCTTGACCGCAGTCCCACCTGATGGTAAGCAGCGATGCAATCCTTGTTGGTAAAGCGCGCTATTTTTTTAAGAGCCTATTTACTTCTTAAAAACTGAATGAATAGGAAGGAAGACGGCAATTGAGCGAAGTGATGTAATGTTAAACCCATCAACACGATAAACGACGCTGCGCCATTCGCTGCGGGACATTGATCTGGAGACCCTCCCCGATCAAACTCCCGACATAACAACATTTGGCGCATCGTACCCGGCACACTTCGAAACACAACTGCTCAGACCTGTCCTCCGTGCGGCTTCACCAGACATCATGCCGAAACACGATGAATCGCATGGCGGCAAGACTTTGTTTGGTGGGCGAAATCAAAAAACATTTTTTCAAATTAAACTAAGAATCAGCACTTTCCGAACGTCAAAATTACTTAATTATGAATAATTAGTCAAATTAGAAACGTTCTAAGCTTACCAACAAACTCGTGGATGTCACTTTTGCTAGTTTTAGCTTTTAACAAAACTAGAACAACTTTGGCCAATATAAATAAAACTTTGCCGGCTACTGGAGAATCGCATCGAATCTCCAACAATCAGTCGTTCTAGAGACGCATCTCGAACGTCTGGAAAAAGTTTAATATCACTCCGTATTAAGTAAAAAGTCAAAACTCCGTCCAAAGGCAAGTCTGCAAAAATATATTTACAGGGAAGAAGTTTGTCCGTTTCCCGAGCTAGCGATTTTAATCGAAGTTCGAGATAGTTCGATACGGCGTTTAATCTTTGTAGGTATCGTGTACGGAAATTGAAAGGAGATAAAAATGTTTTGCAGTGATGCCACCTACCTATCTCGATGCCTGCCTTGCCTGCAATTTCTGCGGGGAAATGCCTCGATGCACTTTGTATTGTAAGATTTGATAGGGTGAATCGAATTATTGTCGACGACAGCGGCCTGCTGATATTTTTGGTGAAAATGTGGAGATCTAAATATTCTATAAATACTTGTTTAATGTTAAACATAAAATACACTGGGCTGCAAAAATTACGAGCCGCATAAAAAATGTGATAGTTTCTTAAATACACTACACTAATTCGGGAAACCATGTTAAAGATAACTGACTTATACATAACATGTTTGTAACCTCGATAACCGGATGATGCAACATAGGGAGGCCCCCAAAATGGTGGACTGATGGCTTGGTGAAGAGAAACCGATGGATGTGGGCAGCACAAGACAGGTCATCGTGGAAGACCTTGAGGGAGGCTTTTGCCTAGCAGTGGATCTCTATAGGCTGGAGAAGAAGTAAAAAATAAAAAGAGCACTTCTAACTTTTGACAACAAAAATAAACAACACAGTCAATCTACAAAAAGAAAGCGTTTCTGACATTTTTAATACCTTGATTGCCTCCACAAGCCCGTATCACTTCATTGAGATGTGGCATGTTGTAAAACAAATTTCTAATACGGTTTTGGTCTATGTTTGACCATTATTCCACTAGCACACTCCTTAACTCACGTAAGGTAGTTCCAGATGGAGAGCGTTTTTATGCGTCTTCCAAGCTCGTCCCATAAAATCAAAAATCAAAATTAAAATTCACTTATTCAAATCAGGCTAAGAATCAGCACTTTTTGAACGTCAATATTTCATAAGACGGTCCCCCATTACGCCCACCCATCGACACTAGTGCTTTCGCTAGAAAGAAGAAGTGGCAGAACAAACTCCCTAACAGCACAGCTGTCTGTTCATTTAAATAGGTAAATGCCCTATGGGATTTAAATCCAGGCTACGAGCTGGCGATTCCATGCGGGTAATACCGACGTCTTGAATATTGCGCGTTGACCAAATGTGCACCATGCGGTCATTATAGTGCATAAAAATAGAATTTTCACCCATATTCACCAAGAAAGGACCATCATGCTCATTTAAAATCTCCTCTGCGTAATTTGGAGCCGTCAAAGAACCGTTTTCTATAATCACTAACTCCGTAAAACTCTCTGAAAATATCCCAGCCCATACCATTATTGATCCTCCACTGAACAGCACCTTTTCTTCAAAACACGCGTGACGATAACGTTCACCTGTTCGCCTCTTCAATTCGTAGTGAGTGAATAAACAAAATCTGAACTCATTGGAAAACATAACCCTGGACCAATCATCATCTGTCTATCGGACGTGTTCTCGATCAAATCGCAACCTGCCAACCCGATGTTCTCTGAGCAGTTTAGGGCCATTTGCTGGCCTATAAGGCTTTATATCAGCTTCACGAAGTCTCCACAGGAACGTGTCATTAGTCACATTATTGTGGTGTACTTCATGAGGGCTATTTTGGACCTGAACAGCCGTGAGGCGTCGATTTCTTATAATAGGCCTCACGTTGTATCGGCCTTCTCTGCCTATAACATAATTATTATGTATACATGTATTTGTGGATCTATGTATGTAGACACACACATTGGTACATAACTTTGGGAGATATAGCAGTATTTTTAAGTGGCCCGTTATTTTTGCGGCCTAGGGTATTTATTTCAAATTAAATATCTACTATCAGCTGTAGAAGTCCTTTTCCACCTTAAAGACTACTAACTGTCGCCTGCGCTAAACCGGCCACGAACACTAACGCATTATTTTTTATCGCAGTCTTCGTCTTTCTTTAAAGTAATGCAAAATTTCGTTACTTCATTTGAAGTTAAGTTAGCGGCCGCACTTAACAATGATGCTATCAAAAGCGTGCGATTGTGGTTCGATCCTTAATAACGGCAAATCTTTTTGTTGTTTCATATAATTTAAAATTATGATAATTGATTTGCATTTTAAAGTAAAAATGTTTGCAAATAATATTTAAACGGATAGGAAAATATAAGTATTCAATAAATTTTATGTTTTAGTTTACTATAAATGTAATATAATAACAAACAATAAGCGTATTGTAATGGAATATATTATAAAGTTATATATTATTCGGTATGGATATACTTATACCAATAAATGAAACAAACGTTGATATGACAGCATTGTAATATTTTATATAAAAGTAATCCCTGACAAACTTATGATATTGTTATGGTAAAAAATATAAAAAACATTTTTGGTTTTTAGTTAAGAAAATCTTAGTGCTGCCATCCTGCAGTGACTTTTTTCGGAGTTTGATGGCATGACATTATAATGTTCAAGCGCTTTCTTAGTTCAATAGTTAACCAACTTATTTCTTATAGAATTCCGAAATTATTGTTTTTATAATTTACCAAAAGTAATTTGTATTGAAATTGCAAAAGGCGACATCTGTTAGTCATTAAGCCAACCGAACATATTACTGTCACTTAGCTAAATTACTTTAAAGTTGTTTTAGAGTCGTTTATTAGGATATATAATTGTATATATTTAAAACACTCTGTAGGACACTTCTGCACTGTGATTGTTATAATAAGTTTTTTTTTTTGGTAGCTCGATAAGACTCCACCAGTCTCGCCAGTTTAGTTTTTAAACCACAAATACAACCTCCCTTCTTACGATTGATACGATTTGAAGGTTTATTCAAAGGCAAATATTATCGTTTCGTTTCACTTGTCTCGACAGCTACCTTCGTCCTCCAACCTCTTAACCTTGACCTTCAACGGCTTACAGTGTTTCTCTAAAACAATAACAATTTTATTACACACTTGCAACAAGCGATTGGTTTGCACCTTACCCAAATAATAATAAAAGCAACTTACACAAAAGCCGGTTTCTTATTATATTCGAGATATATTGCTGCATATGCCTACATATTGATTAAAAAAGTAAAACTAATAACACAAACCCGTAACTGTATGTTCACCAACCAACAACAGCTAAGTAATATTATTTGAGTTATTGTAGGTAGTGGGATATTTATTGTAAACTAGTGATCAGTTTCTTTCAAATCTACCGTCATTTTTTTTATAATGACTCTAATAAAGAAAAAATCTTAAAAGAAAGTATCATCTTTAAGTTGCGGATCGGTATTTTTACATATTTTTGTTGTCAGCATTCATAACTCAGCAATAAACATTTAAAAAACTATTTTGTAAGTTATTAGATTTGACTCGAACCACCTTGAATGCCTATCGAGAAAGGCGAGGACCACTAGGCCATCGAAATACTGTGAACGTTGAAATTATTAAGTAATACCTAACAATCATAAGCGGGTAGCAAGTTGTCAAAGTGTATGAGTGTTTATCAAACTTTATTATAGAAGAAGGTCGTAACTACAACTAGTATTGCTTGGCCATAGTTTTGTGAGATTATAACTCGACTTTTGGTCTTGATAGTATCAAAAAGTTTATATGACATAATTTTTATCCTGTCCGGCAGAGACAATTATCTCGATGTTAGAGTTGGGTTATTCGTTTTTTTTTTATCCATAACCTACACTTATAATCAATACATAAATCTATTACTAATATACACACATCAAAAGTGTCTAGGGATCAACATATATTTTTGCAATAACTTTTCTCCTGATTGATATTAATTAAAATTTTCTTTAAGGATTCATCAAATAAAGTGTTTTCGTTTGTCACAGTAACGATAAACCAAGTCACCTTTGCATTTATAAAGAAATTTGCCATTTTCCTAATAAAGGGATATTTGACATTTGAACCACTAACACAAAAGTTCGAAAAAAAGACTGAAATAACAGTTTTCTCTAAAATTTTATTGGGTAACTTAAACAATTAATAATCCGTGTTTCTACCGCGAACACTAACAACACAAGAACATCGGTTTGGCATACTCAAAATGAGTTCATCCAAATCACGCTGTGGAATGGCCGCCCATGTTCGTTGCAACAACAAAAAAAGGTCTTCTTGCGACTGGATACCCTCCATATTCGGCAGAGCTCTTCTCTGTAGCATATCCCATGCATGCTCAATCGGGTTCAAGTCTGGCGACTGAGCAGGCCAGGGCAGGACATTGATGTTAGCTGCGGCGAGAGTCTGTCTTACAACTCTTGCGGTGTGCGGTCGTGCATTATCATGCATTAACTGAAATAAGGGACCGATTTGCACTTGTAGAGGAACGATGACGTCTGATACAATCGTTTCAGCATAAATTTGAGCGTTGAGGTTGCCTCTGATCCAAATCAACTCAGTTCTTCCGCCGATCCAAATACCCGCCCATACCATGATGGTTCCACCACTATAAGGATGGACTTCCTGGCAGGATTTTAATCGCTGTTGGCGTCCAGGGGTTCTCCAGTGTCGTATACGTCTTGTATCCGGTCTCATACCAAAACGAGACTCATCAGAAAAGCACACGAAACGCCATTGTTCTTCTGCCCAATTTCTGTGTTCAAGAGCCCATTGATATCGAATCCTACGATTGTGCATTGCTATAGGTGGTACCCGTAGCGGTCTTCGGGAATGAAGGTTCACTTCATGCAAGCGGTTTCTGACTGTTTGGTCGCTAATTAAGTTCCCTGAAGAGTGATGAAGCCTCACGGCTAACATCATGGCGGTTATTGTTGGAGCTCTTCGAGTTAAGATTTGAATGTATCGGTCTTGTCTCCGTGTGCTGCAGCGATACCGTCCTCCATGGCGCTCAGCCACGGTACCAGTGCTTCGGTAACGTGTCCAAAGTCGACTGATAACACTCTGACTTGTATTCAGAGCTAAAGCCACAGTACGTTGCCGGGAACCAGCTTCTATCATTCCCACGGCTCTGAGCATTTCTTCCCTGCTTAAATGACGTCGCCGCTCCATAATAACGTTGGTTTTAATCAGTAGTAGGGAAACAGTAGCACTAATAATGTCTTCAATGCGTTGTATGTTTTTATAGGGAAAATATTGACAGCTGATTTTCATCTTTTACTCGAATTTGATTCACAGTTCCTGATTCAAATTATGAAATGCACCAAAAAGGATCCATATAAATTTATAAAATCATAAATTTATTACAAAGCCACATCTCAATCTCAAGAAATCCGCATAAAAATGCTTGATCCCTAGACACTTTTGATGTGTGTATAAAGCTTAAGAGTTCGTTTGTTTGTTTGAACGTGCTAATCTCAGGGACTACTGGTCCGATTTGAAAAATTCTTTTTGTGTTGGATAGCTCATTGGTCCAGGAAGGCTTTAGGCTATATAACATTACGCTGCGACCAATAGGAGCGCAGCATGTAAAAAAACATATCGAAACCTACGTTTTTAATATCATTTTAATGCTGAAGAGTTTGTTTATTTGTTTGTTTGAATGCGCTAATCTCTCGCTCTTCCGGTCCGCCCAGAGCGGGACAGATCATTTGATGATTTCCCATCCCAATAATTTTTCGAAAGTCATTCCTTGGAAGTTTGGATGAAAGTCCTATGTTTTGGGAGTAAGAGAATTGAAATTTGAAATGTATGCTGTATATTACGATCTAGAAGTGTAATAATCTTTCTATAGAAATCGACTCTTTTGAGGTTAAAATAAAATGGTCAAATAACTAACTCCTCGCGAACGAAGTCGCAGGCGGCCGTTAGTAAATTAAATATAATTTATTATATTAAATATAACAATAGCAGAAACAAAGCATATTGAAGTTAATTTATTAGTTAACTCCTAAAATCATAACTTTTCAAAACCTCAGGTGACTCAAAAAATGTATGCGTAATTTTAAGTCTAATGAATTTAGTAGAAGAACTACAACAACTTGTGCTGCTGTAATAATCAAGCACCTCGTTTATAACTTAATATTTTATTTATCAAACAAAACACGAAATTGATTCAAATAAAGATACAATTTTTTTTTTCTCCCGCAGTATTTTTTTTTCACAGAATTAATTTTAGTAGCCCAACAACAACTTCAAAGAAAGATATAAAATTAAAGTGTTTTGTTTTCCAACTTTAAAAACCTATAATTTATTTTGTGTGGTCATTATTACTTACATATTTCTGATTCACTTTGGTTCACCTATCTTGATTGACAAAGGATCTGTATTTTTGTTAATAAAAGGGTGTGTTACTTTATTATAAAGAATTATACATTTTGTACATACATAATGATTTTAGAATAAGTGTCTGATCGAAAATCGGTGGCTTCTAAGACCCGGCGCCCAATAGCTAGCTGTACGGCACGGCAAAGGATTTTTATGCGACAAATAGAAATATAACATAAAATCATGACAATAAAATTGAAATTTCAATGAAAGGCATGCCTAAAGATACCGCGACATTGTTGCTGATAAAATGACAATTTTCGCCCCCGATGGGCGCCGAGACTGGCTACCGATTGTTACCACGGAAGGTGTATGTTTGTATGTACGATTATTGTAAGTGTACTGATATCTACAATGGCACGTAAGCAAGCAAGCAGACTTTATCACCAAACTAGCACATTCCGACACTAATATTGTTGGACAGTTGCCCGTCAGACACTTTTCGGAGGGTCCCCCTTTTCTATTAAGAATGAGTGTCCCACATAAGGTATGAGGGGCATATGTATATATATCGTATTTTGATACATATATCACATGTCTTAAGGGTTATTTTTATAAGTAAAAATAACACAATAATTCCCAGAGTATGTGGTACAAAAATCGAATTTTTCACAAAGTTGTATAAAGTGAGCGCAACTAATGCTAGGGATTGAAAATTGAGCGATTATTCCAATCTCACTTAACTTTTCACGGTAAGATATTTATAGAATCGACTGACAGATATCGCATGAGCTAGAAACATGGAATTTGGTGGTAGGCCATAACATCGGCTGCCGGCCGAAGAAGAGTCCACCCAACAGACAAAGCCTTGCCGCCAAGCGATTGGTCGTGTTCCCGCACGATATCTGGTGAAGCCGTACGGAGGACGGGTCGGAGCAGTTGTGTTGGGATTTGTGCAGAGTACGATGCGCCAAATGTTGTTGTCGGGAGTTTAGTCGTGGAGGGTCTATAGATCAATCTCCCTCTGGCGCAACAACGTTGGTCGTGTTGTTGGGTTCATTCCATTCCACATTTCATCCATTCCATCACCTCGCTCAGCTGCCGTCTTCTTTCCTATTCACTCAGTTTTTCACATGCTAGTTTTTGTTTGCTTGTTTGTTTGTTTGTCCGTCTCTAACTCTTTGGACTACAAGTGAGCGGCTCATTACTGTAAAATGTCCCACCGTTTTCAATACGTTTGTTCGTTCGTTTTTATTAAAAAATATCAAACTAAACTGTTAAAAATTATTTTTAAAAAAGCGTGAGGCGCTTAATGTACAAAAATTATGGCACAAAGCGCCTCACGCTTTTTTAAAAATTATTTTTAACTTTTTAGTTTGAAATTTTTTAAAAGCATGTTTTTAGTTTTTTAAACTAATTATATTTATTTAGTGAATAAGCTCTTAATAAACTTGCGCACTTTACCATCAACGATTGCATCACTGATTACCATCAGGGGAGATTGCGGTCAAGCATTAGTTTAAAATTCATTAAAAAACACCTTTCTTAAATACGAAGTAGAATAAAAACTATTCCAGCTTTCAAATGAAATAAGTTATACGAAACAGTATTTTAATATTATTCACGCCGTGTACTTTTACGAGAATGCTAGGAAAACAGAACTAAAGATATTAGCCAAGGAATAATTTCAGCAAAGCTATGATAATGCCTGGATAATGAAATAATGCAGAGAAAGCGGTGAAAATATTTTAGTAAGTACGAGTAATATCTTAATAGTTCCTTCCTGGCTAACAAGAAAATATGCTTCTTATTAAGTAGTAAGCGCTCATATTTTTAATATATGCCTTTTAATTTGCTTGCTCTTTCCTTTCCGGTCGGAAATATTTTTTTTTTTATAATAATGTAGCGAGTATTTTAACTTAAAACAATGTCTCAATATAGATCCTGATATGTATATGATGACACGTTTGTTATGATTTGAATTGAATAAATTATGAAACCAAAAATTTCGTATCAATTTACAAAGAATTTTATTTTGAGTATTTATATTCATAATTATATATCATTTATTTCTGCAGGTCATAATACGCATTCAAGTATTTTGAAGCGCTGTTCTGATAACATTATACTACACCAGGACTCATTATTCAGCTTACAGACACCGTCCTCAACTTTAAGGCTAAGTTTCGGCGACTTAGCGATAACTTAGCGTAAGAAGCTGTACCTATGCTGTGCTGTATTAATTTTTCCTACTCAACACAACACAATTAGTTTTTTTTTTTTTTTGTGGCAATTGAGTCTATGACGACTATTCTGCCAACGTCGAAGTGGGTTTGGACAAGACAGCAGTAAATTGAAAGATGGTTTTTATTTTCTAGCAGATAGGTTTTTAGTACCTGTAAAGACGAAAGCAAGGTTAGTAAATAAATAAACAAAATAACTTTAAGGAAAAACGAGAATTATATAAATATTATTTAAATAAGCCTAATTTTATTATAATTTAATGTTATTGTTATTGATAAAAGATGATAATATTTGAACTATTTTGGGGGAGAAATGGGTTAGCAAGGATCTAATGTTAATCGGAAGAGGGATTTTAATTTCGGACAGAGAGGAGTATAAATCGAAAGAGTTATTATTAAGTGGACAGCAGAAAAATATGTGTTCAAGAGTACCCTTATCTAAGCCACGTTCACAAAGAGAGGTGTCGCGGATATGGATTTTATTTAAAAAAACTGGAGTACAGCAGTGACCAAGCCTAATCCTGCATAGAGTGGAAACAGTTCTTTTACAAAGTTTCTTGCATTTGAAAACACCATAAGTTAATATTATTATATTTTCATTGTTACAGTTTTTGGCAACACGTTGATTATGTAATGACAACCTTTTTTTTTCTAAATTCTTGACAGCCTGATATTTTACTACCGGATTTGGTTTTGAAATTTTGCGAAAGCTGTTCTGCGAGGTTTCTTCGGAAGCCCTAGCTGAGCAGTGACAGTTTCGGTCTGGCTTCTATACTAGCTACACTATATTAATTGTGATATATTTTGCCTCCAGAGTTCCTCCCAGGGGTACCCTCTCCTTCGGGAAGAGGGGAACCTCTTACTGTGACCTCAGTGACTGGCCCTCACTGCTACTACTGCCTGGTGCCTCTTCTGAGCTGTGCTCTCACATGCCTGTAGCCTGTGACAGGCCTTCGCTGCGGCCATACTCACTCGCCTGTGGCCTTTGTCAAGCCGTTCCTGCTGCGGTACTCGTCCACCCTTGCCTTCGAGTGGTTGCTGACTTCGAGAAGCTGGGCCACTGCGTATAGCACTCTATCTACTATATATATATACTAACTTCTGCCAGCAGCCGATGTTATGGGCTACCATCGACTTCTGTGGGTAAAACCACTGTGCGCCGATAGTATGACATAAAAGTAATTTAAATTTTCTGATTGCCTGAATTTGTAGCAAATATGTAGTAAATTAGCGACAGATTAGTAACTTGACATGGGTAATCCAGACACCATGTAAAATGTTGTGAATATTCCACCTCACAGCTAATACTATTTCCAACAAATTGCTTTTAAGCAAACTGACACTGGCTGTAACTCATTAGGGATTGTTAATGTTAAATGTACGTAATTAAATACAAACACAATACATTCACGATTTAATAACAAACCGAGCTGATAGCGCTTTATAGACATCATTCAATGTATAACAAACTCATTTGGAATCACGCGTCGCCTATTCTGTAGGTACATTACCGCTATTGTTTGTTTCCCAAATTGACAAATCAGATAACGCCTTATTCAGTGAATTGACGAGGAGATGCTTGCTGATGTGAATGCTGTAAATTGTGATAAATTATTTTATTTGTCAACTGTTTCGCGCTATCAAGAATTTGTTCGAATTTGTGGCAGAGATTGGAAACGTGTTTGATGGAGTAACACCTTTTTTTTGTACTTACCTATGTATTACAAATAAAAAACTTTGACTTTGAATAAATAGTATAGTTAGTTCAGACGCATCGCTGCTTAACACACTAATTCCTATGCATCATTACCTGCACCTGTAATTAAAAATATTTTTGTTTAAGTTTATTTGAGGCACTATAATTGCATGTCAAAAAGACTTTTCAGAAATGTATGGAGCCTGAGCGAGATCTACAAAACAATTAATCTATCAAAATGTTTTGACGTTTAATCATCTCATAACTTTAGTTATATTTATGAACAAACAATTGTATGAAGAGTTATTATTATGAAGAAAATACATTCATAAAGAATAAGAACCAATGAAAATCTAAGATCTGTGGATGGTTGGCTTATCATAACGGCTCTTAAAAGATAAATCAGGAAAGTTTCGGCTGTTTGAAAACTCGCTTTTATTGCAGACTTAATATATTATATGATGAAGGACAATTAATAAAAATATAAGATTTTCTCAGGGTAAGCAACAAATGAAAGTGGGAGACCGATTGAGACGCCATGCAGGCCTCGCATGGCGTCTTCATCAGTCTCCCACGAGTGTTATGTCGCTTTTTCACCCGCATATGTTTCGATTATGAATTACACTAGGCCGCAAAAATAACGGGTCACTTAGAAAAACCTCCATATCTCCCAAAGTTATGTACATAGATCTATAAATACATGTATAAATAATATGTTATAGGCAGATAAGTAGTGCTCATTTCAAAAAAGATTTCATTTGAACAAGCTATAGCTACAAAAAAGGAATTTTGAAGAAAGAATTTTTCATAAAACATAGACCAAAACCGTATTAGAAATTTGGGTTAAAGCATGCCACATCGTCTTAATGAAGTGATACGGGCTCGTCTGTGAATCTATTAAAATGCCAGAAAAGCTTTGTTTTTGCAGATTAACCTTGTTGTTTATTGTTGTTTTCAAAAGATAGAAGTATATTTTTTTTAGTATTCAAATAATATCATTGAGTTTACAAACAAGTAATGTATTTTATTTTATGTATAAGTCAGATAACATAATACAGTTTCACGGATTAATGTTGTGTATTTAGAAATCTATCACACTTTTTATAAGCGACCCGGATTTATTGCGGCTCAGTGTATATGCATGGATAGGATTAGTTATAAACTGTATGTCGGAGATCGTCTGTATAATTTTAACGGAGGTTGCAGATTTGGTTTATGTAGTAGTGGGCCAAACGCTTGTGACGTTATTTTGTGATGGCGGCACATGGACAGAGTCGTTTTGGAAAGTGGGGACTGTTGAACGGTGACTTCGGATTGAGACGCGGACCAGAGTACTTCTCCAAGCCGAAACTGTGGGTTTATCTATTTAAATTGTGATTGTCAAGATTGGAAGGTATACTTACACTTCGTGCTTTAATTCATAACTCAACAACGAAATAGACCCTTTGCCATTACACCAAGATGCTCTCGACCCTATCTCTCCGCCGTCGCTGACTCCGACATATATATGTGCGCGAAGTGAAAGAGTAACAAGCACCCGTCCGCCTTTCCATCATCAATACCTTACAAATTTTAACGTTTTTAATATTGAATAAACAATATTAGTAGAATAAAGAGTTGAAGCGTATCTAGTAAGTTAAACACTGTTTCATATTCAGAAGATCAGAATCAAACAGAGGATCAGCATCAGCTTAAAGAATAGACAAGACATCATGCCGGAACATGACGAATCGCTTGGCGGCAAAACTTTGTCTGGTGGGTGGTATAACTCGCGCGAGTTAAGTGTGCAGCTCGCTCTGTGACGTCATTCGGACGGTACCGTTTGTAAAAATGTAAATTATGTTGAAAAAAAAAATGGTAATACAAGGTTGTTTTGATGATAAAGCATCATAATACTAGATCATTTTGCTTATGACGTTTTGCAATTAAATTGATACATATGGACTGAAATATAATTATTGTGGACTGTAGTTAATTTTCGTGGGTTGTGGTGCTCTTCAATGAAACACCTTCGTACTCTTCGATCTTTATTAAAACCTTCTCAATATCTCCATAGGTGGCTTGCTCACTGGTTATCCTTCTTGTTTAGGAGACTATTCCGATCACTGATCACTTTTGACTACGATTTTTGTGAGCAACCCACCTTCTTAAGTACATTTCTACCTGGGCACAAGTTGTGCTAGGGGCGCGACATGGAGCTTTTTGATCAGCCAATCCTGATTCGGCTTTGATCACGCGATGTTTTTATCTCTCTCTAGTCCTTGTCGCACCTCTTTACAGCCAATCACAATATGTTTTATTTACCAATTAAATCAGAGTTTACATTTTAATACTTATTCTACTTATTCAATCTACTTATTGGTATTTTACATGTTTTTATTTAATCAACGCGATGTCGTCCGTAACAGTTCTCCCCCCGGCGTAGCTCGCGAAGCCTCTTCTTCTTTCACGAGGACGACGAGCTTACTCGCTGGTCGCCGGAAGAGTCCCGTCTTGGTTCGCACCTCCACTACGCGGGTGCTGCCATCTGCTGCAGGGTACGTGCGCTCTACAATCCCCATTGGCCATGTGTTCCGGGGTAGCGTGCTGTCCACTATTAAAACCACGTCGCCGGCCTGCAGTGGCCGCGCGCTGTTCTTCGGTTCGCCCCGTGGCGCCAAGGTCGGCAAGTATTCCCGCAGCCAACGCCGCCAGAAATGATCGGCGAGCGCTTGGCTTGCTCTCCAGGTCCTTCTATCGTCCTGGCTGCAGGGCCCCGTTGTGGGCATACCGTCCGAGGACCCCAACAAGAAATGATTTGGAGTCAGGGCCTCTGGGTCTCGAGGGTCCACACTCACGTGCGTCAGGGGTCGTGCGTTCACGGCGAACTCTGCCTCTGTGAGGAGCGTGCTTAGTACTTCCTCTGCAGGCGCCTTCTCCTTCAACGTTGCTGCCAGTGCCGTTTTGACGGAACGCACCATTCTCTCCCACGCACCGCCCTGATTGGGTGCGCCTGGGGGTATGAAGTTCCACTTCATACGATGTCGTAGGCCTTCGTCGCCTAATGCAGGCAACCATTCGATGTAAGCGGCTCGAAGCTCCTGATCGGCTCCCCGGAAGTTGGTCGCGTTGTCGGAGTACATCACGGCCGGCCAACCCCTACGTGCTGCCATTCTTCTCATTGCCATTATGGCGGAGTCCGTCGACAGGGATGAGACTAGTTCCAGGTGTATGGCGCGTGACGTGAGGCAGGTAAATAGGGCCCCCCATCTCTTCTCGCGCCGACGCCCTATCTTGACTGTCATCGGCCCGAAGTAATCCACCCCGCAGTTTGTGAACGGGCGATGGAACGGGTCCAGGCGGGCGCGCGGTAGGTCTCCTGTAGCGGGTACTTGCGGCGTCCCTTTCCTCCTCTTGCAGTACGCGCAGCTTCGTTCAATAGCACGTACCGTGGGCCGCAGGTGTATTACCCAATACCGCTGCCGTAGGTCGTTGGTGACGCGCTCACGGTTTGCATGGCCCGCGGCGCAGTGCTCTCTTAGCACTAAGAGCTTGGTGATCCTGTGTCGACCGTCCAATATAATCGGTCGCTTTATTTCACCGGGTGCTGTCGCTGCTTCAATGCGACCTCGCACTCTCAAGAGTCCGTCCTCCAATACGGGGTCCAACCCGTATAGACGGCTCGTCTTCGAGAGGGGACGAGAGGACTGTATCTTCTTCATGTCTTCTCCGAAACTTTCCTGCTGCGCTCGTCGCAGGAGCTCCCTCTCGGCTCGTATCACATGTCGGTGCTCGACTCTTACTGCTGCGCGACGGCACATATCAATGAAGGCCAGCACTCTTGCCGCCGCTCGCACCAGTGTCTCGTACTTGGAGAAGCGGGCAGGGTCGGGTAGCCAGCTTTCTCCCTCTTTCTTCGTTATGTGGAGGACTTCAAGTTCCTCGTCTTCACAAGGCGTAGTTGTCCCAGGCCATTGCTCCTGTGGCAGGTACAGGAAGCTAGGCCCCCGGAACCACCGATTATTTTCGTCGATCGGTGTATCGGTCAGTCGGGTGGCGTCGTCCGCGACGTTGTGCCCTGTTGGCAGCCAGCGCCACTCTTCTTTCGAGGTGAGCTCGGCGATCTCCCCCAGTCGATGCGCGACGAACGGTGTGTATCGCCGGGTGTCGTGTTTCACCCAGTGTACAACGGTAGAGGAGTCCGTCCAGTATGTTGTCTTGCTGACCTCTAGCCGGTGTTCCTTCTTTATCGTGTCAGCGAGCCTGGCTCCTAGAACCGCCGCTTGCAGTTCCAGTCTTGGGATGGTCTGCGCCTTCCGTGGTGCCACCTTAGCCTTGGCGGCGCTCAGCACCACGTTCACGGTGCCGTCATGGTTCATCACCCTCCAGTAAGCCACTGTCGCGTAGGCTTGCTCGCTGGCGTCGCATAGCACGTGTAGCTCCACGTCCTCGTGTCTCTTCACTGTGTAGCTTCTGGGTAGTCGGAGCTGTGCAACGTCGGCGAGTTGGGCGAGCCACGCAGCGAAGTGCTCGTTCTCTTGCTCTGGTATCGGCTCGTCCCACGATAACTGCAGTCGCCACAAACTCTGCAGTATAATCTTGGCCCTTATTGTGTAATGGCTCAACAGCCCTAAGGGATCATATATGGACATAACTGCGCTGAGTGCTTCTCTTTTTGTCGGAGCACGTCTTCTATCTCGTACTGGAACGGGTACTCGGCTCATTGTGGTATTAAAGCCGAGCTCGTCTTGTTCTGCGTCCCAGTATAGCCCCAATATTTTGTTCGCGGGCATCTCACCCCCCAGTTGTGTGGGTGTCGTGGCGCGCAGCTCTTGCGGTATGTCGCGTAGCACCGTCTCGTTGTTGGTGCTCCATCCACGCAGCGTGAATCCAGCGACTGCGTGCACCTGTCTTATTTGTTCAATGGCTTGCAGAGCTTCTTCCTGGTCATCATAACTGACCACCAAGTCGTCCATGTAGTGACTGTTCTTGATTGCATCCAGCGCCAGCGGGTATTCTTGTCCGTGCATGTCCGCGTTGTGGTTCCGTACATGATGCGCCATATACGGGGAGCTGGCGGCACCAAAGATCATGCTGGTCATCTTGTAGTGCCGTGGAGGTCCCGTCCGATCGCTGCCTCTCCACAGGAACTGTTGTGCCGGCTGGTCCTCTGGTCGGATTTTAATGCGCAGGAACATCTCTTGAATGTCTGCTGTTACCGCTATGGCTTTCTCCCGGAAGCGGAATATAATCCCGGGTAGCGATAACAGCAGATCTGGCCCTTCCAGGAGTCCGTCATTTAGACTCACGCCATAGCTCTTTGCAGCCGCGTCGAATACCAGCCTCTGCTTGCCAGGCTTGTTTGGGTTCTGCACGGCAAAGTGAGGCAGGTACCAGCAGACAGCGCTCTTACTCTCGGTGCCGTCACATGGCACCGCGTATCCCTTCTGGAATAAGTTGTCCATTTGTGCACTGTACTGCTCGGCAAAGTCTGAATTTGCGTCCATTTTCATTTCAAGTTTCTTCAGTCGGCGAAGCGCTGCCCCGTAGCTTGGTGGCATATTTATATCGTCGCGTCGCCATGGTAGTCCGACTTCGTAGCCCCCGTCGATCTTCTTTGTGGTGCCTTCCACGATTGCTACCGCGCGCTGGTTGGCTTCACTTACGCGCGGTTCTCGCGCTACGCCTAGCGCTTCGATCTTAAAGTGGGCTTCTACTTGGTCATGAAGTCTCTGACAGTCGTGTTGCTGCTTGTCAGTTTCGTACACGTGTAGTACGTTGTCTTCACTCACGATGACGCTCCGTGGTGCGGTTCCGTGGATCACCCAGCCGAGCCGCGTTAGGGATGCGGCCGGTTGGTCGGGAGCGCCGACTCGGAGTCTTCTAGATACGATGCATTCCCAGTGATCTGTGCCCACTAGGATGCCAGGTCGTGTCGGTTCGTAACACACCTCTTCGGTCGGTAGGTCACGTAAGTGCTCGTACTCCAGCAGGGCCTCTGGTATAGACTGCTGGTGAAGCTTCAGGTCCTTCACGGTTCTGGCCCTGAGCTTGTGTGGTGCGCTGGTCCGGCCGACACCACTCACTTTCACAGTGACGAGCTTGCTATCCTGCACCTGCGATGACATGTTTAACACCACAGATGTGTAGTGGCTGCGTCGCTCCCTCCGCTCCGATCTTCGCGGCCAGGTCCGCGTCAATGAGGGTAATGGTGGCCCCTTCATCCAGGAGCGCGTGCGTTCTCACCTCCCCCCGTGGACCGGTGACGACGACAGGACACATCTTCAAAAGCACTGTTCTCGGGCCGGCGGCTGGTCGGGTAGCCACCGACATGACTGCTTCTTCTGTCGGTTCTTCTGTAACATGCTGCTCAGTCGCGTGTTTTATGTCAGGCGATTCTCTGGGTTCCCTGTGCAGTGTAGCATGGTGTGGTCGGCGGCACTGATTAACTCCGCACGACCTTGCCTTGCACGTGGCGCGCCTGTGCTTCTTCTGTGCGCACTTGAAGCACAGCTTGTGCTGCTTCACCATCTCCCAGCGCTGATCGATGGTCATCGCTCTGAACTGCGGGCACTTGGTTAGCACGTGACACTGTTTACAGCTGGGACACTGGTCTTCGTCGGCATCTTCCGTAGCATACACTGCGTTACGCTTTCTATTCAGGGTCACGGCCGGTCTTATTTCCTTCTTCACGGCCGTGGCACTTGTCGGTGGGGCGTATGTGTACCGTAACGCCCTATCCGCTTCACGCATTAGAAAGCGAGATAACATCACTAACTCAGGTTCCGGTGAACCTTCGTTATCACTCGCGAAGTCACACCACCGTGATCGTAGGTGGGGACTCAATTTGTCCAACACTTCACGGGTCAGCAAGGGATTATATAAGTACCCCTTGCGATCGATTGTCTTTAACACACACACTGTGTTCTAGATCTTAATCGCAAAACTGTTCAAGTCACTAGCACTAGCGCTGGGTTTCGGCATCTTCTTCAAATCTTCTAGCGTCTTATCTATTATAACTTCTGGTCGCCCGAAGCATTGTTCCAGAGTCTTCATTATGACGTCTGGGTCGGTGGCCGTATGTAGTAAGGCCACTACGACGTCTCGTGCTTCGTTCCTGAGGCAACTTCTAAGCCGCTGGAGGTTCTCTGCCGGTGACACGTTGTACATGCTGGTCGTGTCGTAGTACGATGCCTTGAAGGGTAACCACTCGCTGACTGCGCCGGAGAAAACGGGTAGATCCGTGTGTCGTAGTCTTGGTCTCGCCATCTTTTCCAGCGTCGCAGCCAATTGTTCGATGCTGTTTCTGGCTTTCGTTGGCGTCGGTGACCGACCACGTGGCATCTGTTTTCTATCTTCTCTCGCATCTGTGCCTCTACCTTCCTCCCCCCGTAGGTCGTTGGGGTTGTTGCGCAACCACTGATCCACTTTCTGGTGTGGGTGTGGGTGTCCTTCCGCATCTTCGTGGACGCTCTCCTGTTCGTCCTGGATTATTGACGTCTCGGCGGCTAATCTTTTCCTTACTAGATCCGCCTCTATTTCTAATTCTTTTCTTCTAATTGCTGCTAGCCTTTCAGCTGCTTCTAGCTCCGCTAGCTTAATCCGCGTCGTCGCACTCGTCGTTGATCTCACTGACCGCGGCGGTGATACCATCTGTCTGCGTTCTGACGATGGCCCTGCGGTCACGACGTCCGCTGTGGTAGCGCGTCCCTCCACTTGAGGTGACGCTGGAGGATCCAATGACAGTCTCCTTGCCCGTTCTTGCTCGATGATTTCCAACTCCCGGCGCCGTCCCGCCGTCTCTGCTGCGTCGATCTGGCTACGTGTCACGACCATGGCTGAGCCTCTTGTGGCACCTCGACGTATCAGGCGACCCGGTTTCGTAGGATTCAACGACGTAATCCGGCTTCTGAAGGACCAGACGATATTATCCGGCTCTCGAAGGACCAGACGATATTGTGGACTGTAGTTAATTTTCGTGGGTTGTGGTGCTCTTCAATGAAACACCTTCGTACTCTTCGATCTTTATTAAAACCTTCTCAATATCTCCATAGGTGGCTTGCTCACTGGTTATCCTTCTTGTTTAGGAGACTATTCCGATCACTGATCACTTTTGACTACGATTTTTGTGAGCAACCCACCTTCTTAAGTACATTTTTACCTGGGCACAAGTTGTGCTAGGGGCGCGACATGGAGCTTTTTGATCAGCCAATCCTGATTCGGCTTTGATCACGCGATGTTTTTATCTCTCTCTAGTCCTTGTCGCACCTCTTTACAGCCAATCACAATATGTTTTATTTACCAATTAAATCAGAGTTTACATTTTAATACTTATTCTACTTATTCAATCTACTTATTGGTATTTTACATGTTTTTATTTAATCAACGCGATGTCGTCCGTAACAATAATGTTGGTGCAACCAACAGGCTTCCATAACGCGTCGAAAATGTAAAAAAACAAAAACAAACTCAATACAAAAAAACTTAATAGAGCAAAAACTCCACAGAAGCAGTAATAACAACAGGAGATTTAAACTGTATTTGGACAATTGTAACAAAGATGCTATCGCTACTCCACGCTTACGGTAAATGCGGGGCGCCGCGCGCCGCGCGGGTAAATGGGAGAGGGGTCGCATTCCAGCGAGATGCACAGTTAACTCGCGCAAGTAGTATCTTCTGTCGGCAGCCGATGTTATGGCTTATCACCGAGGAATAGGCCTGTCAACAATTAAACTAATAATATGTATACACGTATATAAAATTGAGAACTAATAGTGTCTAGTCACTGAGCGTTGATGTATACTAGGCCTTAGTATATGTGCAACTAACTTCATCATTGTCCGTTGTGTCATATGTGACATGTTACTACCACAAACTTAGACTAACAGTTATTTCATTTCGGACTTCTGCTTGAATATTATAACAGTACCAGTATCAGTCTTAATCAGTCTAAATATAGTATCGACACTTAACTAGAGTCTGGTTATTCTTAGCTTCAATCGATAGCTCTATTTGCATACTCATTATTACATACGAAATAATATTATTTTAGGTACATCTTCCGATCGGTCTTCCCGCCAGACTACAGTTTAAATGTCTTCCAGCCTAGATTGTATAGACTCTTAATAAACTGGTGTGCTTTGCCATCAAAGATTGCCAAGTAAGATGAAGAAGAAGTATTGTTTTATTCCAAACAATACGTCTTCTTCATCTTAAGCCTATAGATGTCCACTGCTGGACAAAGGCTTCCCCCAAGGCTTTCCACTATGACCGGTCTTGTGCTTCCCGCATCCATCGGCTTCCCGCGACCTTCACCAGGACATCAGTCCACCTTGTTGGGGACGCTACGCTGCGTCTTCCGGTACGCTTTAGCGTAAACCTGTTTATACAGGTCCACGCTAAAACGATAATAAAACAATACTCGTACGACGAACGATAAACGATATTCTTAAATTCGATTTATTAATATCGTTTGGTTATTCTGAATACAAGGTACGCCACCCGAGTCGAAAAGCTCCAGACTTTAACAACGTTGTTCACAAGGGACTTGTGGACAATAAACCCGACGCCACCCTGGGACAGCTGGTCGCCTTCCCGGAAATAGAGCAGGTTGCTGGACTTCAGGATTTTCGAATCCTCTCCCTCTCTTTGGACTTCAGATAATCCCACAATGTCCCAGCGTAACCGGCTCAGTTCTTCCTCCAGTTCGACAATCTTCTCATCGGTCCGTAGTGTACGCGTGTTAAATGTTACCAGGGTCAAAGGTCGTCGTTGGTGATGGTAGCCGGATCTCTCCCGGAGATTCTTTGCACCCCTTGCTCCGCCGTAACCGAGTCCGCTACCGTAAACTGGAATAGCGGAGCTGCCGGGGCCTAGGGGCCTGGCCTGTGTCGTGTGCATCATTGGGGGGTTTGCCATAATCCCCACGCTTGGCAGGCGGGTTGGGGATCGCAGTGATTTGATATTCCACAAGAGAAGCGCTGCTGCCCGTCTCCCTGGTGAGAGTTCCCTTAGTCGCCTATTACGACACCCATTGGAGGATATGGCTTGGTACTATTCTAAGCCCGGCACCATACGGAAAAGTACAATAATTAATGCACAACATACCCTAGTCTCATAGGTAAGTGTTCAATAGGCCATTAAAAGTTTTAAGTACTTTCTAAGTATATCTTGGACACCAATGACTGATTAAAAGGTGAAGAAAACATCTTGAGGAAACCTGGACCTCGCAGTGTTCGTCGCAGTTGTCGCTGTAGATGTTTTCAATTATCACTTCTTACTTATCGTTTGCTTCACTGATGCAAACTGACTGACTCGTGTTCCAGATCTATCTCGAAGTAATAATGCTCCATTTTCAGTACATTCTATTACATTATATAGTTTACTATTCGCGGTTCACAGAACGAAAAATTCTAGCAATTGCGATGTGTAACGCTTTAAAAAAAAGAAAGGGGTGTCTTCTCCACCCTTACCCGGCAGTTACAGTAAATTTAATTACGTAAATAAATACTTGGTAGCTAGGAGCATTAAATAAAACAATAAATGGATACAATTACAAATTTATTTTATAATTACCCTGTGTCATAAATATATGACAAAACAAACTCCTAACTTACCTAGACGATTTCCTGACTCACTCCGTCTCGGGTCGGAGTGGGACAGGGAATCCACATGAGACAATTCAGCAAGCTCAGGGTCGCTTGATGAGGATTCGTGAGGTGAACCGTTGTGATCACGGCTCAGTCGTTACCAAAGTATCTCAGGTTATGCACACAATATCAAGCCAATAGCCTACTTAAATGCAACCTGTCGGAAACCCACTCTCAATCACTAGATACATCAAAACACAGAAACAAGGACAGGGAGTCCACGCTTCTAACTAACACTTCTAGATTGCGTTACTGGATTACTCTTCTAGACTGCGTTAGTACAACGGTACAAAGACCCTTGGCTTCACTAACTGACGGGTGTCAGATTAATGCACGGTTGAACGCGGCCTGCGGGATTAGGTATCTCGGGAACACCAGGAGCAAAATAATCATGACAGCTTATACCTGTCTAGTCGTCGTCGAAAGAGAACTTGATGTGCCGTACCATCAGGGTTCAGCCACATCCACTCCAACAAGCCTGATCCAATGGGAATCAAGGCCACCAAAGATAAATTAACGCGACGCCTCCCAAAACGGGTTCCCACCCAAGGCCCGCCAATAGAGCCAAATCTAGAACAACATTTAACCTAATTCAGTACCTACTACAGAACAAGAAAACACGTGGAGAAAATATTCCGGGTACAGAAATGAATACTCACAGAGAGATGAGCCAGACTTCATATGCACCGCTCCATGGGGCTTATTGCACCAAACGCCAGCCTTGGGTACCGGCTATTTCCACAAAAGAACTCGCGACACCACGCAAGCTTCGGTCATTCTTTTTTTTCTCGAAGCTTCCCTCTGTTCCGACCGACCGCTCCCAATTGTCTTTTCCTGAACCATAGACTCGTGCGTTCCGCGACTTGTATTTTTAACTCAGACTCATGAGTTGGTTCCTAATTTTTTAATATCTTTAAGTCCTTCTTTTATATTATATTTTTTAACCCGGTCGTTCTTTATTTAAATTTATTTATTATCTTAACGACCGTCCTTTCGCGCAACGCCATCTCTCGGCTCGATGTAAAATAATAATAATAATAATAATTCATTTATTCTCTCTTCACAAAGCTGATTTATAAAAGTGGGTACAAAAAAAAAGTCTCAGCTAAATTCCACCTTTGTGAGAGACTGGTGCCTGATATAGGTATTTAAAGAAAAACCTGTGTTACAGGTCACAGTCCCCTTCCATCGCTAGAATTAGCTTTAACGGAGATACCGTGCAAGAGTCAAAGACAAACAATAATTAGGCATAACAAAATAAAAGTTATAAATAAGTACACAATATGCTTAACAGATAAAAGCAAAATAAATATGTTATAGTAAAAATAATTCTAATAAATATATGAGATACAGCCTACAATATTGCAGAATCAGTTGTGGAGTCATGTTGTGAAGCGATGAGTGAGTGTGGTGATCTTGTGTGGAGTGTTGGAGTAATATGACATGTGATTGAATAATTAAGATTAGCAGTGTGCGAGTTAGGGTGATTTTTTGTATGGTGTGGCCTGCGGAAGTTATTTTTCAAGCAGCATTTACGTGTTTGTGGGGATTCGTCAAAATTGTGATTATTTCAGAACGGTCAAAAGACTTTCGGTTTTGTGATAGTCTAGGGTTTTTAAGAATTTTTTTATTTCTGTAATACAGCTTGATCGAGTTTTTGGATATAGTTTTAAGAGTTTATTCAATTTATTATAAAGAAAATGCCCAAGGAAGCAATAGAATCTTGTAGGGAGTGTAGATTTGAATTGAGCTGTGGGACAAACCCTACCTTTTCGTCGGTTGTCTTTAAGTAGCTCAGCGTCAAATTGTATTTGAGAATGTTTTTTAAGTAGTGTAAGTAGTATGAACGTTTGTCTGACCGTCAGAATGTCCCACTTCTTGTATAGGTCGGTAGTCGGAAAGCGAAATGGGAGACCAGCTCCAACCTTGAGTATGGCACGTTGTGCCCTTTCAACTTCAATGAGGTGAGTTTTTGCGGCACCTCCCCATGTTGTGATGCAATAATTAATAAGTGATTGGCACAACGCGTAATAGACCATCTCAATAGTCTTTCGATTGGCCGAGTGTCTTAGGGTTTTGAAAATGTAAATCACTTTACGTAACCTGGTCACGAGGGTTTCTATATGTGGTTTGAAGGTGAGGTATTGGTCAATAGTGATTCCGAGGTATTTAATAGTCTCGGTCTTTTCAAGGGCTGAACAAGAGCACAGAGAGTTTTCATTGTCACAGGTGTGAGCAGTAATCGTTAGAGTTGAGGGTGGGAGTGAGTTAGATCTTTGAGCAAACGTTATGTACTTTGTTTTAGAGACATTAAGAGTCAGAACATTGTCTTGCAGCCAGTTACCAACAAGGTTCAGACCTAGTTGTGCAGCATCAAACACTTCCTTCCATACGTCACCACTAAAGAACAGTGCAGTATCGTCAGCAAAGGTGAAAATCTTTCCCTCGGGGAGGAGGAGTTGGCAGAGATCATTAATATATACCAGGAATAGTGTTGGACCAATTATACTACCCTGGGGTACACCAAAACTTACCGGGAGCTCGTCACTGAGCGAGTCATTTATCTTAACTCGTTGTTTCCTACCAGAAAGATAGCTCTCCATCAGTTTCAAAGTGATTCCTCTCATACCGAGCCGCTCAAGCTTTTCCAGGAGGTGTGGAACAGAGACCGTGTCGAAGGCCTTAGCAAGATCGAGGAACACCGTAAGGCATTTCCTTCCGTCATCCAGGCTGACCACAATAGAGTTTACCAACTCGTGAACTGCATCATTGGTACTTTTGCCAGTTCTAAAACCAAACTGTGAAGACGAAAGGAGATTATTTGCTTCCAAAAACTTAATCAGACGTTGGTTTATAAGGCGTTCTAGTATTTTGGACAGAGCAGGTAGAATGGAGATGGGACGGTAGTTATTAACACAGTCTTTCCTTCCATCCTTATAGATGGGCTTAACAACAGCTATTTTAAAAGCATGTGGGAATACCCCTGTTGAGATTGCCAAATTGCAGATATGTGCTATAGGAAAAGATAGGCAGTTTGCGTATCTCTTAATGATTTTGCAGCTCATCTGATCGATTCCCACCGCACAAACCTCCTTCAAGCTCACTATGAGGTTGTAAATTTCTGATTCATCAGTAGGAAGAAGGACAAACGAGTTTAAAGGAGTTACATATGTGTGATCACTCGTGTGGGGTGTTGTAGATTTCGAAGCGGAGATTTTATTTGCAAGGTTTTCTCCAACGTTCACAAAGAATCTATTGACATCGTTTATGTCTGCTTCGGGATTTTTAGATGACAAGAGAGATGACGAGAAGTCCGCCCTCTTGCCAGTGCCGCTAATTTTTTTTATTGACCTCCAATAACTGCTTTTTGTTTCCCTTTGCATTCTGAAGTTCCTGTTTTTCATAACCTTTCCTAGCTTTTTTGAGGATAGAGGAGCAAAAGTTTCTATAGCGCTTATATGTCAATTTTAGTATATCGTCGTTAGGATTCCGTTTTAATTTTTTGTGCAAGTTATCCCGGTTTCTCATGCAGCGAAGAAGTCCATCAGTTATCCATGGTTTAGTTATAAGTTTTCTTTTCGAGGTTTTAGCTATGCTGGAATTATTTTTTATTGCTGTAGAAAGGTAAGCCACGAGGAGATCAGTTGATGCATCAGCGTCTTGACAGTCTAGGATAGGCTGGAAATCCATGCTTTGTATTATCCAGTCCAAATTCTCGAAGTCATAGGAGCAATATGTTTTATTAAGATACTTCAGACGCGATTTAGGTTTACAACTAATAGCTACACTCTCGTGATCAGTGATAGAAGTATCGAAGACGAAACAGCAAACGTCCATTTTAGTTTTCAGCATCATATGGTCTAAACATGTTAACCCATGCGTTGGCAGGGTATGAGCTGGGAGTAGGCCATGGCTGGCTAAGCAGTTCAGGTAGTCGTATGATCTTTTATCAGAACTGTTTGGGACTATATTTATATTTATATCACCACAAAGAATAATGTTATTAAAAGTTTTGAGCTTATTAAGTAAGTTACTAATTGAGTCGATAAATTTTACAATGTTTGTTTGACTAGGCGGGCGATATATTCCCACGATGCAAGTATCACGATCCAGTTTTACTACAAGGCAATTAGCGTCAGAAACTGTGGGTTCTTCAGTTTTTACATTAAGAAGTTTGTTATAGTAGATGACAACTCCTTCGTTTTGAGTTTTGTGCAAGGTGGTCGATATATAATTGTAATTGTCAAGAGAAGGAATGAACTTTGAAGACGGGAGCCAGCACTCTGTAAGTACTAGAATATCCCAGGGTATCTCAGATCTCTGCAGAAGCGTGACAAAATTGGTCCTATTACAATTGATGCTGCGGATATTTTGAGATATAATATTGATTATATTTTTATTAATTTTGATATTATTTTTTGCATCCTCAATGTTACAGGTTATTGTTTTAGCCACTTGAAGAGCGTCCAGATCAGAGTTTATTTCGTTAATGGTTTGAATAGTAGTCATTTTATTGTAGGTAAGTATAATGAAAAAATACAGTCACGCCTAATACGTGACATAATGCAAGATGTAAAGTCGAATAAACTCAGATCTGGAAACTCTGTAACTAAATAAGGAAAGATTTTACACTGTGTTTGAGACATTGGGCTAAGGTAAACACAAAAGCAAATGGTTTCAACTCGCTTGAATGACGCACGTCTCAAGTTAGTCAAATGATAAGTGTGATGGGGAATATGTGTATGTATAATTCTGCAATAAATATTTAATAGTGTGATGGACATGAAGCTATTATGAATAACAATTAAAAGTACAATAAAAAAGCATGCAAAGATAAGAAAATCAAAATAAAAGCTAAAACAAGAGTACTGAACCAAAGCTAGTCACATAACAAGTTTCTGAAGGTTCGTTTCATCATCAATGCGAACTGGTGTAGAGTCCTCTTCCTTCTTAACATAAACCCTCCCGTATGAAGTCCAGGCCGCTCGAAGCCTTTTATTTTTAACGTTTGAGCGCGCAATGTAGAAAAGATATCTTGTCTTAGCTGTTAGGTATTCAGAGATGTATAATGTACTCGGTGTTCCCGGTAATTTAATATGTTTCGAGTTCAACTGCGGCTCCTTCTGTTCGCGTCTGCATTTATTGTATGTTTTGTATTTAGAGATCAGTGATTCCTTTCTGAGAGTAGTGCTGAAATCTACAAACACTACTTCCGACTTGGAACGAAAAACATCCCTAATCTCCAACCGCTGTATAGGTGTTTCAAGGCCAAACCAAAAAAGCCAATGTCAAGCCGAGCTCCTGGATTGTGTCAATTAGTGTTTGCTTATTTTCGTTATCCTGCTTCGGCAAGTTTCTAATTTCAATTGCTGAGCAGTGAGCATTCTTATCCAGTTGTTCCAGCGCATGTTCTAGAGTCAACACTCGCTTCTTGTACTCCTTATTTTCTTGTTCAAGCAAATTAATTTTAGTGACAAGTTCATCGTGCTTAAGGGTTAACGCTTCTACTGATCTCTGTATACCCTGGTTTTGGGTCATAATGGTTGCTAGGGCATTACCTAATAGCTCAAACTTCGTTTCCTGTTGGTCTTTGATTTGATCAAGCATTATTTTTAATTCGGATGGGTTGTCACACGGTTCGTTGACATTACGAAAAGTGCGTTTCTGGCGCTTGGCAATGTTAAAATAATTATCAGTCGAGTCCATAGCATTCGAAATAATATCAAGGGCTGAGTCCGAGTTATACTGTATGATATTGGTTGGAGGATTAAGCTGGGGCTTGCTTGGAGGAGAGTGCGACACCGCCATTATAATAACTAAAGTAACAAGTATTCTTGCTTCTTTCTCCAATACAAAGTTCGTTCTCTCTTCGTTTAATCTCCTAAACAAACTTTAAGAAACGTTTGAAAAAGAGAAGAGAAAAAAAAAAAAGAAAAAAAAAATATTGTGTTGGGCTCGAACTGTCACTCTTCAACGTAACCACAACAGACGCTCGAAACCAAGCGTGTCTCAACTTTGTGTATTCAAATAAGTCAACTAATGCCAGTACTATGACAATACAAATCGGGACCTTGCTTTCACTTTGAAGGTCACTCGCGCATTCGGAACACAGTAACAACACACCCACTTTTAAACAAAAGTCAAATTTCTAAAATTTAATTTAGATTAATTTTTTGATCACTTTTACTGGAGTAACTTTTGATATTGTTTTTGTATTACACAGGTTTTGATTATAAGTCAGTTTTTGGCCGTACACAAAGCATTTAGGTAGAAAAAAGACTAATTATGATCACTTTTTATGAATAAAATTGCGGAGCGTTTACAAACACGTTAACTCGCACCGGCGCCGTTGCGGGGCAGCAAATATATGTGACCCGAGTTCAGCCCTAGTCCACGAGATGTCGCCTGCTGCTACATTTTGCTACGTGACAATGCCCCCTTTCCCACGGAAAGGTTTTCTGCGTAAGCAGAAAACCGTACACCGCCCTCGGTGTTTAAACTATACGAAGAGGCAACATGCTTGTCTTGAACGTAGCTAATGGCAATTTTCACCAAAAAAAATTTTTTCTAAAGTAACTATTGATGTTTACTCTGCCTAAAGTGATATGTTATCCTTAAAAACTCGACTTTGCCAGGAAATATCTTCTACCAACCGACTTTCATCCTGCAGTCCGGGCATAAACCCCCCCGTAATCTTTTATACATCTCCATCCATTCCTCTATCATACCTCTCTCACAAATCCGTAGCAACCTGCATCCTTTCGCAGGAAGCCACTCCTTGCAGTTCCCCCGAATTCCTCCTGTTCGCCAGTGGAACTCTAATGATTTTTCGCTTTTGTTTATAAACGGTACTACTGGTGAACATGTTCAGCTAGCTGAAACATAATTACATGGGGAATCATATTCCTATCGCTCACCAGAGACACGTGAAAGTCTTTCCAGAAGCAAAACTTCTGTAAAAACATATTGTGTAGGCCTATTTTAGAAGTCACAATCCGCTTCATAAATGATAGTAGACAAAATTCATTTGACCTGTTACCATCGTGTAGGCTTATTTTTGAAGTCACAACCCGCTTCATAAATTATTGGTAAACAAAGTGCATTTGAATTGTTACTAATGTGTAGGCTTATTTTTGAAGTCACAATCCGCTTCATAAATGATAGTAGACAAAATTCATTTGACCTGTTACCATCGTGTAGGCTTATTTTTGAAGTCACAACCCGCTTCATAAATTATTGGTAAACAAGGTGCATTTGAATTGTTACTAATGTGTGGGCTTATTTTTGAAGTCACAATCCGCTTCATAATAAACACCATCAATACATTATTCATTTTAAGTATTTGGTATGCATACGCCTTGTCGTCGTTGCTGGAAGAAACTCCAAACAACACGTGCAAGCACGGACTACGGCTAATATACTACCTCTACCGTCTTTGTTGGAGAGAGAAAACTAATGTGTGATAAAAAGATTTCGTTAATTTATCTTAATATCTTTTATGTGCCATGAGCCTAATGATTTCCCATCTAGTCCCACTAGTTCATAAACTAGGGGTGAAAGCACCTTCCTTACTATGCATTGTTCGTATTTAGGAGCTAATTTTGAAGCTTTGTATTTAGCTGCATCACTTTGGACATACGTTTTACGCCAAACCTGCTGTCCTTCACGTAAAGTTTTGTGACGTCTACGTAAGTTGTAATATTTCGCGTTGGTTGCATGCGCTTTAACTATATTAGCACGCACCTTTTCGAAAATATCCTTAAGGACTCCTAATTCCCCTGCGTACTCCTCACGAGGCATAGTAACTTCATAATCGCAATCTTCTGCGTTTTTATAAAATGTGCCATTTATAATGGGTTCTCGGCCATGGACTAAGAAAAACGGTGTAAACCCGGTTGTTTCGTTTACTGTACTGTTTATAGCAAATTGAATTTTGTTCAAATTTAGATCCCATGTCCTATGATCCTCTTTGACATAAGACGATACTGCTGTCATAACTGTTTTGTTGTATCTCTCCACCATATTAACTTGTGGAGCGTATCTAGGCCCGTAGTGCACTCGTGGTATGTTATACTTCTTTAGTAGACTACGAAATTCTGATCCCGTGAATTGAACCCCGTTATCGGTAATTACGGTTTCCGGAATTCCGTGAGTGAGAAGAACATAATTTTCGAAGTTTTTAGCTACTAATGCACTAGTTGCTCTACGTAATGGGAACAAAAATGTGTATTTTGAGAAACAACATGTAACTACTAATAAATGTATGTAGCCTGAACGTGATTTTGGTGGAGGACCAACTAAATCTATTGATACTGCTTGAAACGGTCTATAGCATTGTTTGGGTTGACCCATGAGGCCTGGTGTAGGAGTGGTTTTATGTTTGTAGGCTGTACAAACACTACACCGTTTAACAAAATCTACTACGTCTCGATACATGCCTGGCCAAAAATACCTCAAACTTAACTTCCGGTGTGTCTTAAAGACTCCCATGTGTCCTGAAGTAGGAGGTTCATGGTTTTCAGATATAATCTGGGAACGCAGTAATTTGGGGACCACTTCCTTCCATTCAAACTCTTGTGTCAGCGCGTATTTACCTTTGCTATATCTATAGAGTGTGCCTTTTCCTACTCGATAGTTGGGATAATTTTTCGGACATGACGTTATACCGGCATAAATTTTATCATACCATCCGTCTCCAGTCGGTGTTGGCGTAGTAGGTGTATTAACTGCCTCTACCTTAAGTAACCTGGATAAAGCATCAGGTACAACATTATCCTTACCCTTCCTATGCTCTATAGTATAATTATACTGTGACAGTCGACATCCCCATCGCGCTAGACGACCTGTTGGATTCTCTAAGTTCTTAAACCACTTTAGTGAAGCATGATCTGTAATGACTGTAAAATGTCTACTTCCCAAATATGGTTCAAATTTTTCTACTGCATATATCACAGCTAGTGCTTCACGTTCAGTTGCACTATAATTACGTTCAGTTTTACTAAGGGATCTACTAATGTAGGCAATAGGATGATCATTCCCCTCAATGTTCTGGTTTAGCATACCTCCTATGCCGTAACTTGATGCATCACAGTGAACAGTAAACGGTTTTTCAAAATCTGGACAAGCTAATATTGGTGCAGTTATTAATGTATTTTTCAATGAATTAAAAGCGTTTTCAGCTTCTTGGTTCCATTTAAATTTTATTTTTGTACTGGTAAGTGCATTTAATGGCGCTGCAATTGTTGAAAAGTTTCTGATGAATCTACGGTACCAAGAACAAGTTCCTAAAAACATCTTGACTTCTTTAGAAGTTCTTGGCACTGGGAAATCCAATATTGCACGCACTTTTCCGGGATCAGTCCTAAGACCACACTCATCTACTACGTAGCCTAAGAATTTCAAGGATATTCGAAAAAATTTGCTTTTCCCAAAATTTATCGTTAAATTTGCACTTTTAATTCGTTCATGGAGCCTTTTCAGAAGATGAATATGGGTATCTAAGTCCTCGGATACTACACAAATGTCATCAACGTAGCAGAATATTAGTCCTTTTGTGATATCACTACAAAATGGATGTCCAAACAACATATCCATTAGTCTTTGTTGACGAGCTGGTGCTCCGCAAAGACCAAACGGCATGACTTTAAATTTAAAAAGTCCTCGACCAGGAACAGTAAAACTGGTTTTTTCCTGTGAGGTTTCCTGCAGTGGGATTTGCCAGAAACTAGATTTAAAATCTACTGTACTAATGTATTTTGCATTTTTGAGGCTATCTAAGATTTGAGGTATATAAGGTATTGCATACGCGTCCCCTTTTGTAACTGCATTTAATTTACGACAGTCAAGACAGAACCGCCATGACCCGTCAGGCTTTGGAACCATAAGGACCGGATTATTCCATGGACTCTCACTAGGTACTACCACACCGAGCTTCAACATGTTGTCCAATTCCTTATGAAGTTCTTTTAACTTTTCCTGTGACATAGGATAAGGTCTGCATTTAATAGGTAAGGCTTCGCCTGTATCTATGACGTGTTGAGTTAAATGAGTTCTACCTAACCCTTTGCTCTCAAAAGAAATATCTTGAAATTGTTGTACTATCAATTCTGCTATCGATTTATGTTCTGGCTTCATGTTTTCTAATGATTCAATTGTATTTATTATGCTCCCACTATTGTTTATATTATTTATTATGAATTGTTTTGGAGTCTCCATATAATTTATATGACTAAATATTTCTGGTAATAAATTAAAAGCTAACCAAAAGTCTATACCAAATATTACATTTGATGTTATTCCCGGGATGACATAAAATTTAATGACCTTAGTTACCCCATTTAAGGTAATCGGCAACCTTAAAATTCCAATAGAACTACTTTCAGAACCATTTGCAACCAATATCTTGTCCTTTAAGTCGCTTGAGGTATCCAGTGAATAACCTAAGCTAATGAACTTTTCATGAGCTCCATTTCCTATTATTGAAATGTCTGCCCCTGAATCTAACAAACCGTAAAATGCCACATCATATAGATTGACACTCAAATATGGCCGAACATCTTTATCTCTATTTGGCTGAAACAGTGCTGCCAACGCTTTATTGAATTTATGGAAGTTAGAGACAAAATCTAACCATGACCTCCACTCACCTGAATCGACCTGTTTAGGTGGTCGTTGACAGACTGTTGATGCTAGTTTTTTGGATCATTTGGTATTTTTGTACAATCAGGACAAGTTTTTACTGTGTATCCTAGCTTCCCACATTTATAACATTTAAATTTCCTCTTAGGACATTTACAATTTGGACATGTTTGCTTAGTATACCCTAGCTTTCCACATTTAAAACATTTCACTTCATTCTTAGTTGACTGTGGCCTTTGTTTACCATCTGTTTGTTTGTGTGTGTTTTTATCTGACAACAGGTTCACGCTTGCTATCTTTTGTTTTTGCTTTGAATCTGTTGGTGTATTGTTGTAGGTGTTTGACTTTATATCCTCAGCCTCTAATAGGCGGCAAACATCTTTTACTTCCGCTACTGAATCTGGCTTAACTAAAACTAAACCTCTGGAGATGGATGGTTTGACATTCTTTTTGAGTATTTTTATCTTCTCTTGTTCTGTTAATGGTATTGTTAATCGCGAGAATAAGGCATTCATAACAGCAAAATACATATGAATAGGCTCATCATTACCCTGCATACGTTTCTTAGCAACATCTAATAAGTTGTCCTCGTAATCTATGGCATTGAATTCCCTAAGGAGTAGGTCTGCTAATTCCTTCCATGTACTCACTTGGCATTTTGCACTTCTATGCCACAACAAAGCGTCTCCTTTAAAGAATGCAAAAGCTGAATCAAATAACACGGAATCCGGTACCTTAAACGCCTTTGCACGCTCAGCAATTGATTCCAAAAACTGAAATGGGCATGTCTTGCCATCAAAATAGACGTTCCATTTACAGACATGTTTACTTAAAACCATATAGTTGCTATGATTGTCCGAGTTGTCCTCAGTATCAAACGGTTGTTTTTCCGTGTCAGACCGCCTAAACGATTTGTCGAGTGTACTTCTATAACCCTTCATAAGGTTCCTGAGCTTCTCCTGCAACATGCATTCCTTTGATTCCCTACAACTTAGCCTCTGCAAACGATGATGCAAATGACAATACAAAGCCCTGCCACGAGCTAAACTGTGACTGTCTCGAGTTTTCTCCGCACTTTCTACTTTACTTTGTAATTCCTCAAGTTTATCTTGGATCGTAGTCAATTCCTTACCAGATTCCAATTCTTCACAAACGAATTCCGCTGGAGCAATACCTACGCACAATCCTTTGAGTTGTTTACGAAGCTTAGCCACTGTGTCCTCAGGTGTTTCAGCCCGTATCGTTACCTCATACGACAGTTCATCGCGCAAGAGTGAGTGGTAAAATACCCTTTCTAAATCCATATCAAGTTTCCAATGAATAACACACGAAACAACAAATCTACAATTTTGTAGCCAAACATCAACAAATAACCTTCAAATGACACATCTGTCAGCAACGTTTTCGTTCTGAAACCTATCTCGACCAACTCGTACAAAATCTTAGTTAACTCGTAGACAAGTATCCCGGCTTTATTTTAATTTATAAACGTCAAATGTCACTGTCATGTCATATGTCTCTCATCTAAACAGGTTATGTTTTGATCAATGACCCCTGATGCCGAAATGAATGTTGATTTACAAAGTTCTGTTGTTATACGGACTCAGAACGTTCGATATTATGTATGAACGACTTTTGGATGTATCCACGTGAATGAGTGAGTGGGTGTAACAGGTATTGCTTCAAACTAATGAATGCACACTCCCATCGACCTCTTACCGTGATCCTCAGAACCTCGACAAGCCACCGTGAGCCCACTGCTGACCGCTCGAGTACAATATTGTGGTCCTGTCTAAGCAATACAATAACAATGCAATGATTGTATTAACTTCAAGATTTCCTATTGCTAGGCTTACTTTACAACATGTTATTTTCTATTTTCCGCTGTTACAGAAGTGAATGTTTCAATAAAGTTTATATTTTTATAACAAAGATGAAATTGTGGTGTTTATTGATTGTACAATTACCTTAAATATGTTGTTAGGTTCACAGCATTAAATACTCAGTTTACCATTGTCAGACATGGAACTGTTTCAATAATGTTTATGATTTACTTTACCTAATTATCAAATTATGTGTTAGGTTCACAGTATGAAATACTCAGTTTACCATTTTCAGACATGAAACTGTTTCTATAATGTTCATAAATTACTATACCAAATGATCAAATTGTGCTGGCAATTATTAGCAGAATCACATTAAATATGTGTTGTTGTTTTAATTTGACTTGCAATGATATTGTTTCACTAACCTTGCTACAATGTTGGTTTTGTAATTTAAAAAAATTACAATGTAGGTATGTCAAAAAATAATTATGTGGTGTATTTTACTTGTAATTTCCTTGTTCCTATAGGTTAGGACTACTTTAGTTGTAACTAGTTGCAATACAAAACTAAACAACCATTCTTCAAGTTGTCAACTATAAATTTTATAAGAAATTTCAACACCACTTTAATATCAATTAACTGTGTTAGTGAACTCCAACACACACACCGTGGCTTCCTTTTGGCAATTTTTTAGTAACTCTCACTAAATTACACATGAAATCCTTAAAACTAGCCTATAACTAACATTGTACCGCAATCCAGAAGAGAATGTATGAGAGAGAGTGGTATGTAATCCACGACCGTTCACCTTATATAAACTAATTTATATACCTTTGGGCGCCAACTGTAACGCTTTAAAAAAAAGAAAGGGGTGTCTTCTCCACCCTTACCCGGCAGTTACAGTAAATTTAATTATGTAAATAAATACTTGGTAGCTAGGAGCATTAAATAAAACAATAAATGGATACAATTACAAATTTATTTTATAATTACCCTGTGTCATAAATATATGACAAAACAAACTCCTAACTTACCTAGACGATTTCCTGACTCACTCCGTCTCGGGTCGGAGTGGGACAGGGAATCCACATGAGACAATTCAGCAAGCTCAGGGTCGCTTGATGAGGATTCGTGAGGTGAACCGTTGTGATCACGGCTCAGTCGTTACCAAAGTATCTCAGGTTATGCACACAATATCAAGCCAATAGCCTACTTAAATGCAACCTGTCAGAAACCCACTCTCAATCACTAGATACATCAAAACGCAGAAACAATGACAGGGAGTCCACGCTTCTAACTAACACTTCTAGATTGCGTTACTGGATTACTCTTCTAGACTGCGGTACAAAGACCCTTGGCTTCACTAACTGACGGGTGTCAGATTAATGCACGGTTGAACGCGGCCTGCGGGATTAGGTATCTCGGGAACACCAGGAGCAAAATAATCATGACAGCTTATACCTGTCTAGTCGTCGTCGAAAGAGAACTTGATGTGCCGTACCATCAGGGTTCAGCCACATCCACTCCAACAAGCCTGATCCAATGGGAATCAAGGCCACCAAAGATAAATTAACGCGACGCCTCCCAAAACGGGTTCCCACCCTAGGCCCGCCAATAGAGCCAAATCTAGAACAACATTTAACCTAATTCAGTACCTACTACAGAACAAGAAAACACGTGGAGAAAATATTCCGGGTACAGAAATGAATACTCACAGAGAGATGAGCCAGACTTCATATGCACCGCCCCATGGGGCTTATTGCACCAAACGCCAGCCTTGGGTACCGGCTATTTCCACAAAAGAACTCGCGACACCACGCAAGCTTCGGTCATTCTTTTTTTTCTCGAAGCTTCCCTCTGTTCCGACCGACCGCTCCCATTTGTCTTTTCCTGAACCATAGACTCGTGCGTTCCGCGACTTGTATTTTTAACTCAGACTCATGAGTTGGTTCCTAATTTTTTAATATCTTTATTTTAAGTCCTTCTTTTATATTATATTTTTTAATCCGGTCGTTCTTTATTTAAATTTATTTATTATCTTAACGACCGTCCTTTCGCGCAACGCCATCTCTCGGCTCGATGTAAAATATGTGACCCGAGTTCAGCCCTAGTCCACGAGATGTCGCCTGCTGCTACATTTTGCTACGTGACAGATGTCGACCCTTCATTGTCAGTATTGATGAAACCAATACCGTTCGATAGGTCACTTTAGACCTAGCAATATATTTTTAGATAATACCTCTACAATTATACTTACATCTCAAGATATAGGCTTTCGGCTCTCGGCGCCCGACTTTGGTTTTCGTCTTTCTGCTTTTGACTTTCTGCTTTCGGCTTTCGGTATTCGGTATCCATTTTTCGGCTTTCAGTAATCGGTATCCGGCTTTCGGTCTGTATTCGCCTTGCGGGTTTCCGCTTTCGGTATTCAGTTATGCATATTCGGCCTTCTGTATTCGGCTTTCGGTATTCGGCTTACGGTACTTGGCTTTCCGTATTCAGTTTTCGGTAATCAGTATTCGGCTTTCAGTATTCGGCTTTGGGTATTCGTTATTCGGCTTTCGATATTCGGTATTCGGCTTACGGTATTCGGTTATCGGTATTCGGCTTTCAGTATTCGGATTTTGGTATTCTGTATGCGGCTTTCGGTATTCGGCTTTTGGCTTTCGGTATTCTATCATGACAGGGGATGCCGTGGCCCGGAGTGGGGTTGTCTTAGCCGTGTCTCTAGACATCGGTAACGCCTTAAACACCCTACCCTGGAGTTGCATCAGGGAGGCATTCCGGTATCACCGGATGCCGTATGTCTGTCAAGTGGTCGAGGCTTAGCTGACGGACTAAGCCGTCATCTACCCCGGTCACCAAGGGGTGTAGAACCGGCGACAGCTGTCGCAAGCCAGTGCTGGGTAAGCCACAATAGTGGCGGTAAGTCCCCTTTTTGAGGAGTGGCTTTAGAGGCGCCACGGCGCCCTCACCTTCCGCACAACGCAGGTCCTCACCGGACATGGTTGTTTCGAGAGGTTCCTGTTAAAGACTAGGCGGGAGGAAAAGCCAGGGTGTCACCATTGTGTGGATTGCCATGAGGATACGGTGGAGCATACGGTGAAGGTCTGCCCAGCACCGTCGTATCATCATGGCGACGATCGGCGGCGATCTCTCGCGTCCAGCCCTGGTCCAGGCTATGGTCGGGAGCAAGAGTGCATGGCAGGCCGTCACCTCCTTCTGCCATGCAGTGATGCTGGCAAAGGAGGAGGTGGAGCGCGTGTTGCAGCGGGAATCCCAGTGCCCTTACTACACTAGCCGCCGCAGGAGACAACTTTGATCCGGAGACAACATCGAACTCCCGGCCACCGTAAGCGCGGGCATGCTGGCGGTGAGCAGAGGGCAGCTCGCCGCCCGGTAAGGATCAGGCCCGAGTAGTCAGCGCGTTGTGTCTCACGCGCGCCTCAAAGAAATGTCAACAGATCGTAACGGAGTCTACGAAGCCGATGCCTCCTGAGTCAGGGTTTCGGGTTGGATAAAAAAGAAACCGTGGCGCGGGCCTACAGGCAAGTATAGAACACGGGTGGGTTTCAGTCAGTAGAACTTCGACATGCCTTTCCACTACGCCCAGAGCGGGAGAAGTCATTTGATGATTTTCCATACCAAACAAAAAAAAAAGGGTGCTGTACATGGCTAAGATACTATAATATTTTATCATTATAATTTTACAAAGTCGAACAATCATTTAGTTACGACATAGAATAAAGAGAGGGAAGTACGTTATCTTCATACAAACGGACCGCGCGCGGCTTGTATGTGTGCGCCATAGTATCTATGCGTCGCCGCACGCACACCTAAACACAATATTAGAGTGCCTATGACTGCGCTAGTCGCGGCTAGCACGGAACGAGGTTCGCGCGTCACGGCTTATCGGCACATTCGCTAAATCACAGATTACAGAATACTACGTAGCTAAATTAAAGAACAATGTGTGATTATCGCAGGAGAAAGTATTGTTGTTTGTTTGGGTGTCTTAATTCATCGATTTCAGGATTGTCTCTGTTCAGATTACCTTTTTTTTTATATATATTATAAACTAGCGCTTGACCGCAATCCTGCCTGATGGTAAGCAGTGACGCAATCGTTGATGGTAAAGCGCACTAGTTTATTAAGAGCCTATTCACTCTAGCCTTGAAGACACTCAAATTGTAGTCCGATGGAAACACCGCCGCTGGCAAATTGTTCCAGTCCCTCGATGTACGCGGTATAAAGGAAGAGGCGAAACGCTTCGTCCGGATCGTAGAGGTGTTAACAACGTAAGGGTGGAAACCAGCCGTACGACGGGTCGTCCGCTGGTGGAACGGAGATGGGGGAATTAAATCATGCAATTCCATCGCACACTCCCCGAAATGCATCCTATAGAACACCGAACGGCTGGCTACTCTACGCCTGTGCTCTAGGCTTTGGAGACCAACTCGAGTTAGATCAGGGTCACCAATCAGCCTCTTTGCACGTCTCTCCACTGAATCCAAAGTGGCCAGGTGACACTTGGCAGCACCAGCCCAAATGTGGCTGCAGTACTCCACACACGAACGGACCTGTGCTTTGTATAACATTAGAAGCTGCCCAGGTGTGAAGTACTGCCGGACCTTTGCGATAACGCCAAGTTTCCTGGCAGCCACCTTAGCCTTGGACTCAATGAACCGCCCAAAGTTAAGGTCCGAGGAAATCTCAACTCCCAAAAGCTGAAGGCGGTCGGAACACTCCAAGGACACATTCCGAAAAGTAGGAGCCAAGGTGAACGGGCTCCTTTTGAAAAAGACACGCCTGTGTTTTGGCGGCATTGAATACCTATTGTAGGTAGGTATAGTAACTACTTACTTACAGTTATAAAATCGTTATTAAAAGTAAGTAAGTACCTAATTGACAATTTGTGAATCAGATAAATAAAATTCAGATCTTAACAACAGAAATAATTAGTCAAAGAGGCAGTTGTCAGTATTTTTATGTTGTTTTACGATTTTTAGGGTTAATAGATATGTTTGTGTTATATAAATTTGTATTAATTAAAAATAAAAATAAATATGGTCCTTTATGTGTACAAAACTACTAATAAATTACAAAATAAAAAATACAAAAAAAATATCTATGACTATATGTATAAATACTAAGCAAATAATTTAAATATGAGCTCTTAGTCTATAAATATTTGTTAGCGGGTTCGGTGACAACCGAATCCGACGAAGCGTGAACAGTCGTCAACTTTCCGACCTTTGCCAATTTATAGACACTGAATTAAAATTTTGCTAAACGTGACAACCCTAAGACAGTAGGCAATTAAATCGCGGATTGGGTCGGAGATAACCTACTTCCCTCTCTTTATTCTATGGTTACGACATTAACAATAAGCCACTGGTGGTAAAACAAGGGTTAAAATCAGCCACTGTTTTAGGATGCTAGTTAATATTTCAAATACTAACAGAAATTCCAATTAACTATTCACACATGCAAACAACTAGATTTTGGTAAACCACCGCAATCGAGATTACTCTGGTTTATTATAAAACGAGACCAAATATGTTCTGAAAATGTTGCGTTAAATTGTATGGATTTATTATTTTGCAACGCCCACGATTTAAATATAATATAAATGATACCTAATAAATTGTGGCACAGCATAAGTGTTATAACATCATTTTCAGTTTTCACGCAAATTCAAACAACATGTAATGAAGCGTGCTCATAACAATTAGTTTAATTAACATTCCAACGCTATGATGGGATTTTTTTCTAATTATTATAACGTATTCATGGGTCCAATCATGTGGACAGCCAAAGACAGCCGCCGTGGCGTAGCGGTAGCGAACGTGGCCGCTGCGCCAAGAGGCGAGGGTTTGATCCTCGCGCAGTGCAAATATTTGTATGCATGAATATTTGCTCAGGTCGGGTCATGCCTCGGAAAGTACGTTATGCCGTTGGTCTCGATTGCCATATGAACATCTAGTGGCAGCCGTTACGAGTTATTGTAGCCCACAAAAGTCCAACAATTGGTCTAACTGCAATGCTTCGATATCGCCTTCAGATTGTGGAGGTGAGACGGCAGTCGTTTCACGGAATATATCAAAGTTCAGCCAAAATGAGCAGTTAGACTGGGAAAGCAAATGGGCCGTAATCCAGTACGCGGATTCACTGCGGGTTAGTAGATGGCACATGTTTTTCAAGTTTTATAGTACATACCAATCTACGACGATGTTTTCATTCATGTCTATTTTGAGAGCAGTGGTGATTAAAAAATATTCACATGAAGTAATGTTCTTGTCGGGGTTCGGTTGTACGACCTTACAACTTGTAAACATTAGCCGTTGCCGCTGTACATCATTGCTCTCAAGGAGAAGCAGCATCCAATTTGAATTACCAATACTTGATTCCTGAAGTAGACAGTTTATGCATGGGCAGTTCGTACCCGACGATAAACGGCTAGTGGTTTAAAATATGCTGTCTCTGTGGTGAAAAAGATTGGTTCATATTTGGCTGATTACGAATTATATTATAATGATTTTTTTAAGTGATTTTTTTACAAGTTGTGGTGGCCTAGTAAGTCCTGGTGGTCTAGTAAGACGTGGTGGCCTAGTAAGTGGTGGTGGTCTAGTACTTAAAACACCATCCTGTCAAGTATTACTGTGCGAGTTCGATTCCAGGTTAGGCAAGTACCAATGTAACTTTTCTATGTTACGAGTATATGTACTTTCTAAGTATATATTAGACACCAATGCCTGCTTAAAAGGTGAAGGAAAACAACTTGAGGATACCTGAACTTTAAGTCTGAAATTGCCAACCCGCATTGAGCAAGCGTGGTGATTACGCTCAATACTTGTCTGTATAAGAGGAGACCTGTGCTCAGGAGTGGGACAATAAAAAGATTGATAATGGTTTTGGCTTGGTTGTTGATTTATGGTCAGTGATATAATGATATGAAGTAGTATAGTTTAAAAACTTTAATGAATGTTACAATTTATTTTAATTTTGTTATGGTAAATATTAGCTTAATTAACACTAAGATGGATTGATCAACACACTAATTGTGTAAAACACTATCAGAAAAGGAAACCTACATTTATTCTTCTTCTTCTTCTTCCAGTGCCTCTTCAATCCTGAAGGTTGGCCGTCAGCTTCTAGTACTCGGTCTTGTCAACCGCGAGTCGGAACAGTTTTTCGACTGAAGTAATGCCGGTCCACTCCCTGATGTTACGCAGCCACGACTTTCTCTTTCGTCCAGCGCGCTACGCTTTTTCCTTCTACCTTGCCCATCATAATGAGTTGGAGTAGCGCATATCTACCGTGTCGGAGCACGTGACCGAGATAATCTATTTTGCGTTTCTTTATGGTGGGCAACAACTTTCGAGGCATTTGAACGCGCTGAAGGACGGTGTCATTTCTGACCTTTTGGGTCCAGCTTATACGTAGCATACGACGGTAACACCACATTTCAAAAGCCCGCAAGCGTCGCGTAGTGTCCTCTTTCAGAGTCCATGCTTCGCAGCCGTACATGACGACAGGCCATACGTAGCACATCAGTAACCTGACTCGGAGCTTTATGTGGAGTTTACGACAGCACAGAACTTTCTTCATTTTGTTGAAAGATGCTCGGGCAAGTTCTATCCGGGTCTTAACTTCTTGGTCGGACTCCCATGCTTCATTTACCCAAGCACCGAGATACTTGTACTGTCGTACACGCTCAAGTTGTTTGCCTGCCACTGATATGCTTGGGCGTAAGTCTGGGTTTCTAGAGACCACCATAAATTTTGTCTTGCTGATGTTCATCGACAGACCGACCTTCTCGCTGCACTCATTGACTCTATCCAGTATGGCTTGCAAGTCTTGCTCAGAGGATGCAATGAGAACAGTGTCGTCCGCATAACGCAGGTTATTAACGACCTTGCCGTTGATCTTCACTCCGGCTTCCAGACCCTTAAGAGCCTCCGACATCACTGCCTCGGAATAAATATTAAAGAGCAACGGAGACACAACACAGCCTTGCCGAACTCCACGACAGATCTTGATTTCCTCCCTTTCCTCACCTTCAACTCTGATTGTGGCTATTTGGTTCTCGTACAGATTACGGATAATCCTGACGTCCTTACCATCGAGTCCAATATCAGTTAATAGACCCAGGAGATGCTGGTGCTTAACTAGATCGAATGCCTTTTCATAATCTATGAAGCACAGCAATACGTCGGTTTGCATATCCCTGCATTTTTGTACGAGAACGTTGAGGGCAAAAAGAGCTTCACGAGTACCGACACCAGAGCGAAATCCGAATTGGCTGTCGCCCAGTTGTTCGTCACATTTCGGTCTTACCCTGTTCTGTATGATGTTTAAGAACACTTTGAGGACGTGGCTCATTAGGCTAATCAAACGGTACTCTCCACATTTCCTGGCGTTTTGCTTTTTAGGTATTGTGGTAAAAATAGATTTTAACCAATCGATTGGGATGTTACCGGTTTCATAGATGTAGTTGAAGAGCTGCGTCAGCACGTCAAGTTGATTCTCCTCCAGTAGCTTCAGAATTTCAATGGGTATGTTATCAGGTCCCGGCGATTTACCTGTTTTAGCTGATTTCAAGACGCGTAAAACCTCAGATTTTAAAATAGGCGGGCCATCATCTTCAATGGGCATTGAAATATTTCTTGAAGTATCAGCAAACATCTCCGAGACATACAAACACCATTGTTTCTTCTTTTCATCGAGATCTAGAATCAAATTCCCTTTGTCATCGGTCAAGGCACTATTGATTTTACGTCTTTGACCCACCATTTCGTTAATATGTTTATGCGCATTGAAACTGTCGTGCTTGCGAAAAAGATCTTCCATGTGTGTGCATTTATTATCATAATAGGTGTGCCTGGCTTTCGCGATCTCTATTTTGATGGTGTCATCGATCTGTTTGTACCTGTCTGGGTTTGTGTTCTTGTACTTGCGCCGTTCTTCCATTAATTGTAGGATTGCGTCCGTCATCCAATCCTGTTTCTTAACCAGTGGCGGTGGTTGTAGAAATTTGTTGCAGATATCATATATGTTCTCCTTAAGGCTGGTCCACGTGCTGAGATCGGGGCTAGCGGATGTAGTGCGATGGTCAGTGGCCCATTGGTTAATGGCATTGTACACCTTTACTCGCGTGTCGGGCTCAGCTAGTTTGCGCACATTTGGCCTCCTATCCAGTCTTTTTGGTTGTACCTTCTTAAGTCTGCATTTCACGTCCACCACCACTGGATTGTGGTCCGATCTACTGTCGGCTCCAGTGTAAGTTTGTGCTTTTTTGACACAGTTGCAGTACCGTTTATTAATCATCACGTAATAGATTTGATTCCTCACAACGTGATCCACTGTGTGCATTGGTGATGTCCATGTATATAAACGGCGTGGTGCTAGTTTGAAGAAGGTGTTCGCAATAACAAGCTCCCTGTCTTGGCAATATTCCACCAACATATCACCACGGTCATTTCGGATGCCAAGTCCATAAGCACCACAACAACTTCAAGAATGATGGTCGAACCCACCTTCGCGTTTATATCGCCCATAACGATAACCACCTCGTGTTTTTTCGTGGCTTTTAATAGTGTGTCAATATCTTTGTACAGGTCCTCCATTTCAGTTACAGGCTTATCTGCGGTGGGTGCATACAGTTGTATAATGCTGATGCTATATGGTTTAGCCTCCAGTCTGATTAGCATGGCTCTGTTGGACAAGGGAACAAAGTTGCTAACACATTTGGACATTTCTCTTGCCAGAAGAATTCCCACACCATAACGTTCTGTGGGCTGGTCGCTTCCTGAGTAGTAGAGGACATTGTCGTCCGGTGTGAAGTGCTCGCCCTGACCTGGCCATTTAGTATCACTGATACCAAGAATGTCCACCCGCAGTCGCCTCATTTCCTGTAAAACATTTGGGAGCTATCCATCTTGTTTGAGACTTCTCACGTTCCAGGTTCCTATTCTTAGTGTTTTCCGCCCGGGGATTCTTAGCACCCCTGTCCCATTTAAGAGACGCCGGGCACTCGAGACCATGGCTATATGTGACTTTGCCATTAAAGCTAACTTCTAGGGAATATAGTGCAGTGGTTTCCCGTAGTAGTGACAGTAGGGCCGAACTAGATGTTATTGCCGTTCTCTCCTTACCCCCCATTACATTTATTCAGCACAGCCTAAAAGACACTTAGGTAGCATCAAATAGAAATTCAAAACCCCGATGTAAAAATATGGCAGTAAAATTTGCCTCGCGGCTGTACCAATGTAATGTTATGTACATATTCAGATATACTTACACTTATTATTTATACTCATATTCATACTTATATATGTATCATTCATTTCCACGGTCCATAATATGCTTTCCATTATTATGAGGCTCTGTTTTGATCATATTCCACTACACCAGGACTCATTTTTCTGTTCACAGATACAGTCCTCAACTTTAAGCCTAAGTTTCGGCGACTTAGTGTCCCCTTAGCGTAGGAAGCCGTACCTATGCAGGACTGTATGACATACTTCCATCTTGTCTTTTCTGTATACTTAATAAATACTGTCTCCCTCTAAAGTCTTTTCTTGTCGTTATACGACACCAAAACGGCCCATTTCAGCAAAAAATTACAAGCAGTCAGTAGCAATGCTTTTCTTTTTGACAGTTCAACAACATTCATTGCGTTATTTATGTCGTCAAGCAGACAATTTTTTTTAATATATGAAGCAATAGATTCGTAAATATACTTCAAATTAATTAAGGTTGGGATTAATAGTTCTTAATTAAGGTTCTGGTTTGGTCTGAATAATGCGAATGGTAGTCAAACGCGCTAGACCTTAGTTAGGATAAAATTAAACAGTTACGCCATATGAAAACATCTAATTCCACGTGTTTAATTTAGGTCCCGTTAAATAAACGGATGCACATATATTATGTAAAACTATGTAAACCTCGGCTTTATTGAAAGACCGCTTAAAGCCACATGTTTCGGAGCAATCAAAGTTGAAGTTGACATAAGTACTACAGTAGGTGGCCAAATTAATAGGGACAGCATTCGTTTCTATGTAATTTATAGTTGATCATGATTCTTTGCATAAATGGTGTTGTTTCAAGGGTGATTTCATGTGATATCGTCCTGATTCTTGTTTTTTTTTTCAAGTGGCAAAACAATGAATATGTGTGTCATTTTTCAATGGTGTAACATATTTTCTTAATGAGACATAGTCCGTTAAAAAGCGCAGTTTCAGTATTGTTTTTGTGTTGTCTCAATACAATTTTTCAAAGGATTTTTGGTAATTTTTATGTCATAAATAATAAAAAGGTATGTAAAGCTCCATCTAACATTACTTTTTCTAAGTTTTGCTCAACTTTTCTACGTTTTAGGATGGGTAGGACTTTGGACACCTCTCCAAGTAAATGTAGAGAGATAAAAACGTTGATACTGCACTTCACACATTGCCAGAGACATATAGCATATATTACTGCGGTTTCAGTCTGTTGTCAATAGAATAAAAATAGAAATTGACAATAAAAAGCCTCTCAAGGCAAATCGTGTTGGCAAATGCGGCAGGAAAAGGATAACCTCATCTCGTACAGAGCGAAAAATCAGGAATATGTGCCTCGAAAACCGTAAAGAGAGTATTGCTTGTTTGACTACGATGTTGAACAACGAGGGTGATAAGATTCTGAGAGAACAATGCGGAGGCGATTTATCGAAGAGAACCTAAAGGGACGGCGGCCTACTAAAAATCCACGCCTAAACGACAATATGAAAAAGAAATTATTCCAATGGGCTAGACAACATCAAAATATGACTGTTGTGGACTGGAGTCGCGTAAGAATACATATAGTAGCTTAAAATCGATTTTCCAGTATTCATTATGTTCATTTACAGGTATGCTTTTCCGACAAATCAACGTTTCAAATTTTGGTTGACAAAAGTTCTTTTGTACGACGGCGTCCTGGTGAACAATTCCACGTAAATTATGTTGTAGAACGGGTTAAGCATCCGGTTAGTGTCATGGTGTGGTCTGTCATGTAATGGAACGCCTGTATATCGTAGAAGGGACAATGAAACAAGACCAATACAAAAGAATACAAGAAACGCAACTACTGCCGCAAGTCAATGAATGGTTTCCTGATGATGAGGAGTATGTTTTTATGCATGATTCGGCAGTGTGCCACAAACCCAGAAGTATTACTGAATTTTTGGCTAAAAAAATTTTACTGTTTTGCCTTGGCCAGAGAATTCACCAGACATGAATCCCATAGAAAACATGTCGGACCTCACCAAACGGGCTGTTGCGAAAGAAGTGATTACAACCAAGCAGTAGCTGATAAAAACTTTAATCAGAAAATGGCATCATAACCCTAAACTGCAGGAAGATGTAAAAACATGCATTGAGGGCATGCCTCGACGCATAGAAGCCCACATTGCATCAAAGGGCGTAAGTAACTAAATACTGAAATTTATCTTATTATTTTTGCCTAACATTTATATTAATCATATGAAAAAAATAATAATGTATTGTATTTTTTTTTGTTGTTTTTGTAATCCCAGTAGAACATAGATGTAAAATAATATATAATATAAGACCCACAGTTAATCATTTGTCATTGAAATTCAATTAAACTCTAAATCCAAAAATTTCGACACTGTCCCTATTAATTTGGTCACCTTTTTTTTTACGCTGTGGGAATGCATTTACGCACCATACCCCGAAGGACGTGTGTGGGACTCGCCCAGCCGAAGCTGGGAATACCCACTAAAAATCACAGCGGCACTCCGGCATCGCCATAGTGGCGGGGGAGTGGGAAACTAGCGCAGCCTGAGCTACCTCTCCCCCGCCGGCGAAACCCGCCTAGCCCAGGCGGGCCCTCAATTGCCCCTCCTAGGGAGGGGCCGTGGCTCCCGCGTGGTGAGCGATGTAAGGCGGGCGTCGGCACCTTTCCCGTGCCTCACGCCCGCCGCTCACCTCAGAGGGGGAGAAAGCGGGCGAAATCCCGCCTTCTCCTGCCCCTACGCCGCCTGCGGAGCGCTAGAGCGAGGGGATCCCCCTCCCGCTCGCGCTCCGCGGCCTCCTTCTGCGACATCACGACCTCGCAGAAGGAGGCCATCGCCACCCAGGCCTCCTCGCTCCCCACCATCGCTCTGGCGATGGTGGGCAGCGAGAGGTCCCCTCCAACCGCCGTGACAAGATCGCGGCGCGGCACGGCCCACACGCCGCGACGGGCACACCGCGAGGGTGTGTTCCGCCGTGTCCTCCGCCGCGCCACAACCGTGGCACGACGGTGTCTCCTTTCGTCCTATCCGGTGCAGGTACTGTAGTATATAAGTAGTGTGACGGTATATTAATATAATTGTATGTGAGGGTGTCTGTAAATAAATCAGTGTTTAACCAACCTACGTGTGTTTCACTACATGGTGGCAGCGGTGTGCCTTTTAACTAAAATTTAAACGGTTAAAACGGACTTGAACCTATTTTATCATAGTGCCGTGGTACGTAGTGTAGTAAAACTTAAAAGTTTCAATGGAACACGCACGTCCTCCAGCGGAATTATTGCTCGACGGCGGTCCGGCCGCGCGATCGGACGCGTGGCATAAATGGCGGAAGCTGTTCGAAGTATTCTTGAAAGCATCTGGAGTGAGCAAAGAGCCTAAAGAAGTTCAGGCTAGCTTGTTGGTTAACCTCATTGGATCAGCTGGCTATGAGGCATTTACAACGTTCAAGTTCGATGAAGGCGAAAGTGAAGACGACATAAATTGCGTATTGAAAAAATTTGATGAGTATTTCGGCACAAAACCAAATATCACAGTAAGACGGTTTAAATTTTTTACACGCAGTCAAGAAGACGGTGAAAATATCGACCAATACGTAACAGTATTGAGGGTATTGAGTCAGCAGTGCGAGTTCGGAGGATTGCACGAGAGCTTGTTGCGTGATAAGATCGTATGCGGTATAGTCAACAACACTGTGAGGGATCGACTTCTTCGCACAGAAGATTTAACATTATCAAAGGCGATACAAATCTGCCAGGTGGCAGAGATATCCAAAGAGGAAAGTGAGTGCATCGACGGCGCATCAGCAGGTGTGCAGGTAAATGCAGTTCAAACTGGTAGCAGCACACGAGGCGGACGGGGCGCGAGGGAACGGCGCGCCGGCGGCGGCATCGACAGCGGCGCCACCGGGCCGCGGCCAGCACGCACGCAGCGCAGAGCTTGCGAGCTGTGCGGTAGCGGGCGGTGTCGCGGTGGGCAACGGTGTCCGGCGCGTGACGCACACTGTTATGTTTGTGAAAAGCAAGGTCACTTCTCGCGAGTGTGTGAGCAAAAGAAAGAAATACGAAAAGTGTTGAATCTCAGTGTAGAAACCTTAAATAGTGACGATAGTTGTAACGAAATGTTTTTTGTGAATACATTACAAGAGGATAAACAACAATGTAAGCCGGTAAAGGAATGGATAGAAGTTGTGAAATGCAGAGGTAAAAACTTTTCTTTAAAAATAGACACAGGATCAATGATTAATGTTATCTCTAAAGTTACCTATTTAAACTTAGGATTTTTAATTACAGACCTTACGCCGTTCACAAAACGTGTACTTTCCTTTACAGGCAATCAATTGCCAATTATAGGCATCGGTAATGTGCATTTTGTGTTTAGGAAAACACGTTACGTATTGTCATTTGTTGTTGCAGATTTGAACTGTCAGAATGTACTAGGTTTAGAGAGTTGCATTGAATTAGGATTAATAAGTCAAATTAATGCAATAAATGTTGATCAATACTATGATTTGTTTCAAGGACTGGGAAAATTACCCGGTAAATACAGTATCGTAGTGGATAGAAATGTACAGCCAGTTGTTTGCCCAACTAGGAAAATTCCTTTAGGACTTAAGGACAAATTGTTGGATGAGATACATAGAATGGAAAAGTTGGGTGTAGTTAGAAAGGTTACACATCCAACCTCTTGGGTTAATGCAATTGTACTGGTCGCGAAGAAAGATGGCAGCATTCGTGTTTGTTTAGATCCACGACCACTTAACCGCGCGGTGCAACGTGCGCAGTACTCGTTGCCGACGGTGCCCGAGCTGGCAGCGCGCCTGCGCGGTGCTACTGTATTCAGCGTGTTGGACGCTCGCTGTGGGTTCTGGATGGTTGAGATAGATGATGCGAGTGCCGATCTTTGCACGTTCAGTACACCGTTCGGTCGGTACCAATTTCTACGTTTACCTTACGGTGTAAACTGTGCGCCAGAGGTATTTCATGCGAAGCTTAGGCAACATTTAGAAGATTTAGAAGGTGTAGATTCTTTTATTGATGACATTATAGTATGGGGGCGCACTGTGGATGAGCACGACCGGAGATTGAAGTGCCTTTTGCAACGTTCTAAGGATATTGGTATAAAATTTAATCGAGAAAAATGCAAATTCGGTGTTTCAGAAATAACATACTTAGGTCACAAGTTTGATGCAAACGGAATGCGGCCAGACGATTCAAAAGTCAAAGTAATAAGGGAGATGCCGTATCCGAGCGATAGGAAAGCTCTGGAGAGATTTTTAGGCATGGTTAATTATTTGGCTAAATTTATACCAAACTACTCGGAGAGTGTAAATGTACTTAGGTCATTGTTAAAAAAAGAATCGGAGTGGTCATGGGAAGCGCAACATTCAGAAGCTGTAGATAGGCTAAAAGAAAAGCTAAGCAGCGCACCGGTGCTGGCGCTATACAGCGGCAGTGAGCCGATAGTGCTGTCGGTGGACGCGTCCAGTGTGGCGCTAGGCGCCGTGCTGCTGCAGGCGGGCCGCCCGGTGGAGTTCGCCTCGCTAACGCTCACGGACACTCAGACCAGGTATGCACAGATAGAAAAAGGAATGCTGACCAATTTCTTAGATAATGAATAATCTCGATATGGTAACAATTGGCTGCGCTTTAAACTAACTTCCATAAACTTTAAATATTTGTTTGTTACACATTTATATACACTTATTATACATTTATAAGTTAAGTAGAAATAGCAAATAAGTGGACCTATCTAATTTTAAGTGGTAAAAATGTTTGGCATTGTTTACTTGGAAGGGAAGAGATGTAGTATATAAGTAGTGTGACGGTATATTAATATAATTGTATGTGAGGGTGTCTGTAAATAAATCAGTGTTTAACCAACCTACGTGTGTTTCACTACAGGTACCTACCGAAGTAGCCGTGACCGGAGAGTACCTGCACCAGACGGAAGGAGAGGAACCCGTGACGCCTGTCGAGCCAGTCCTCCAGGACCGGCCCGATGGCGTCGAGGGCACGGCGGCCGAAGACGGCGGAGGCGAGATCCTGCGTCCAATGCTGGACAAGAGCGACCCCAAATCGGGGCCCCATAAAGGGCCATACTCCGCAGTATGTCGGCGTATAGACGCCGGCACCGCATGCTTGGCCCTCCCAAATTTGGCATCAGCTACGAGAGGGCGTCCGCTTTGGCCACCTATGGTAACTTTACCCTCATTTACTTATATTGTTATGTCATTTTCATTATTTTTTTAAGAATGTTAATGGCACTGATTCTCTTGTGTACAAACTAAACTCAATCTCACAATCCTACAGTCAAACAACTACTACAATTTCGTAGGGCTCAATTAAAATTTATATTATTATCATGTTGAGAAATCATAATAAACAATAAAGAAATAGTAATAAAAGTTCATCTTTTTCCTTCTATTTTATTTAGAATGGACAGAACATTGATATTAATTTATTACTGCTAAATTATCCAGCGCTTGACAGGAATTGACGTATTTTTAGTAATCATGTTTTTTTATCACATCTAAGTATTATCTTAAAAAATCTCAGCAAAATAGCGCAATATCAAACTAAATTAATAACTCAGCTTCTCACGTTGTGATATAAAACCTAGATGGGGAAAATAGTATAAAATTTCGAAAACAAAATTGTTTACTAGTATACCAAACAGCAACAAAAATCGATGAATATACTAAATAACGCAATACTACAATAATCACAACCCATTGTCTTTTTACGGAGCCAAAACCCTCTTATATTTACGTCGGAACCCGAGTATTGTTGGCCCTCGTGTACTCTTCACTAACAGACCTCTCATCTCATTAATGAGTCCGTTGGGCCTGACATTCACACGCCACTCCCAAATTAAAACGATACTCGATATTATTTTCAAACATCGATTTAAGAAAATTAAATACAATATGGCTGCTGCTAGGGATCCGTAGCGAAAGGGCCTCAACAGCAAGGTATTACTAAGGCTCAGTCCGGCCGTCCGTCAGTTGGAACTATCACAGAGTGTGTTAATTGTAATCAGGATTTAACTGCCAAAAATTTAAAGAAATATATGTCTAACTCTTTTACGGTGAAGCTCGCCTTTTTTTTTGTTTAGGTTAGAAATCATCAAATGACCTCTCCCGTTCTAGGCGGACCAGAAGGGCGTGTCAGACTTTTTCTGACTAAAACCCACCAGTGTTCCTTCACTTGTTTGTAGGCCAAGGCCACGATTTCTTTTTTAACCAACCCACAACCCTGACCCAGGAGGCACCGGTCTTCGTAGACCCCGTCACGATGTGCTGACATCTCTTTGAGGCGCGCGTGAAACACAACGCGCCGTCGACTCGGGCTTGGTCTTTACCGGGCGGCGAACTGCCCACCGCTCACCGCCCGCAAGCCCGCGCCACCTCCTCTTTTACCAGCATCACTGCTTCGCAGAAAGAGGTGGCGGCCTGCCATGCACTCTCGCTCCGGACCATGGCTTGGGCCAAGATCGGACGCGAGAGATCGCCGCTCATCGCCGCTACGAGGACACGGCGGTGCGCTACCCAAGCCAGGTAGACCTCCACCGTATGCTTCACCTTATCCTCAGCGCGATCCACACAATGGTGGCACCCTGGCGTTTTCTCCCGCTTTATCTGGAACAGGAACCTCCCGAAACAACCGTGTTCGGTGAGGGCCTGCGTCAGGCAGAATGTGAGGATGCCATGGCGCCTTTCTAGCTACTCCTCAAAGAGGGTACTTACCGCCGCTATTATGGCTGGCCCAACGATGAAGTTCACCTTACGCTACAACTCCAAACATCAAAAGTCATTCCGAAATTAACTTAATTACCCTTTAAATGAATTTGAATTTTGTTTAACTTGTAAGAACATCCACTTGAAACATTACTTTGAATAGACTTAAGCTACTTCTTATACTTAATTAATAAAATATTGCTAATAATTCTTAACATTATTTTAATTCATACAAGAAACGAATATTATCTTTTATTGTGTTACTACAGAACCCTTTGTACGCGTACAACCCGCACTAGGCTGTTTTTATACAAATTAATTTCTTTTGGGCGAAGGGATCCTTGGTAAAATAAAAATGGCGAGGCTTGGATTAACAATAAAGATTAGGGTTCCTAAATGAAAGTTAAACAAAAGGTGTCGTTTGACGTGCTCCCCGGCCACAGATAAAAAACGTAAATAATTTGCCCGGTCAAAAGTGCTGGAGAGGTCACACTGGTTTTTGCCTTTTTTTCTGTTTCTTTAGTTGCAAATTGCTAAAGCGAGCAAAAATTGTGCCAAGACGTTACTTGGGAGGAAAGTGTATATAACGATTGATGTGGAAAGTTATTATAGATTACCTTCTCTCGGTTCCTCTTTTCTCGGTGGTAGGCCTTAACATCAGCCGCCGGCTTAAGTTACCACCCACCAGACAAAGTCATGCCGCCAAGCGATTCGTCGTGTTCCGGCATGATGTCTGGTGAAGCCGTTCGGAGGACGGGTCTGAGCAGTTGTGTTGCGATGTGTGTGCCGGGTACGATGCGCCAAATGGTGTTGTGTCGGGAGTTTGTTCGTGGAGGGTAGCGGGATCCGAAGCACGGTTCTCCGCTGGCCGACCGCAGGTAGTTGGGGGCCCAAGTAGTGTGCCAGCCACATACGAAAGGCTGCCCCGCCAACTGCGAAAAATCCCAGGGTGGCACCATCGTGCCGGTTAGCGACCGGACGAGAGGACCCGATGGCGATCCCTGGGGGGGTTCGAGCGTCCCCGCAGTCTCCAGATCAATCTCCCTCTGGCCCAGCATCGTTGGTTGCATTGTTGGGTTTATCATTGCATTACCTCCCTCAACTGCCGTCTTCCTTCCTATTCACTCAATTTTTTTTTACATGAAAAGGTTTATAAAGAAAAGTAGATGTGTACAGCGGGCGCACGGCCTCTCATTCCAAGTGCACCTCTCAAATATTCGAGGTCTGTACTCCAATCTCATTGCAGTACATCACCACCTTGAGACTGAAAAGCCACATCTACTTTTCTTGACGGAAACCCAGATCAGATGTCCGTCTGATGCGGCATACCTCGGTTACCCGGGATACTCTTTGGAGCATCATTTCCTGCAGCGTGCCGGGGTCTGTGTGTATGTCCGCAATAAAATCTGTTGCCGGCGCCTCCGTCACCTCGAAGACCCTCACTTCTCGTCCCTATGGCTCTTGGTTGACACTAGTGTGGACAAAATTGTTTACACCTGTGTCTACCGACCGCACAGCGGTGATCAGGAGACAACTCGATTATTTGAACACCTCAGTGAGGCTGTTGACAATGCGCTGCATCGGCACCCTGACGCTCAGTTCGTCGCTCTGGGGGACTTCAACGCCTGCCACCAGGACTGGCTCTTCCCATACCAGAGGACCGACCACGCTGGAAGAGAAGCGCGAAACTTCGCGCTTTCTATGGGTCTTGCCCAGCTAGTAGAGCAAGCGACTAGGGTGCCTGATGTAGTTGGTCATACTGCCAACTGTTTGGACTTTCTGCTGACCACTGATCCGGACAGATGTGTTGTAACAGTTTCCTCACCATTGGGAACTTCAGACCACTGTCTGGTGAAGTCTGTATCGTCCTTCTCCCCACCAGATCACGACTCTCGTGGTGAACGGCAAATGTGGGGATACAGGTCAGCGGATTGGGATGAGATGCGCCACTTCTTTGCGTCTTATCCTTGGCAGCAGGTCTGCTTCTCTACTGACAATCCGTCGGGCTGTGCGGACGCTATTACCGATGTGGTGCGTCAAGCTATGGAGTATTTTATCCCATTCAATGACGTGACCGTCGGTGGCTCGTCTCGCCCATGGTTCAATGCCGATTATGTCCAAGCTGAACAGCGTAAGCACACGGCATTTCTCGCCTGGGTTGACGCTCGTGACCGCGGAGCTCCGGATCTAAGCTCAAAGAAGAGAGCCTTTAACCGTGCTGCCAAGTCCTACAAGAAGGCGCTCAAGAAGGCTCGCTTCGGCCGCATTACCCATATTGGCAACAAGTTATCTGCGCAGCCATCCGGTAGCAGATCTTTTTGATCCCTTGCCAAATCGGTTGAGGCGAACTTCTGTCGGCCCTCACTGCCTCCGCTGGTTAGGCCTGATGGAACACTGGCTCATACGGCGAGAGAGAAAGCAGGTCTCTTTGCATCCCTCTTTGCCCATAATTCGCGTCTTGATACTGGCAGTGCTACTCCACCTAATTTACCTCATTGCGGAGCTTCAATGCCTGAGGTTCGCATTAGGAACAAGGAGGTTCTGAGAGTACTGTCTCGTCTGGACGTGAATAAAGCTAGTGGTCCGGATGGTATACCAGCCATTGTTCTTAAAGCATGTGCGCCCGAGTTGTCTCCTGTATTGACGCGCTTGAATTCCTCTCATTTAGGACTGGTATAGTGCCCAAGTCCTGGAAGCTTGCTAACGTGCAGCCCGTGCCCAAGGAGGGTAGTCGTGCCGATCCTGCCAACTATCGGCCGATTTCGATCACCTCCATACTTTGCAAAATTATGGAGCGTGTATTGAACTCGCGCCTCTTGGTATACCTGTAAGGTAACGATCTCCTCAGTGACCGACAGTACGGGTTACGCCGCAATCGGTCAACTGGGGACCTACTAGTGTATGCCACTCACTTGTGGGGCGAGGCTCTTGAGAAGAATGGGGAAGCGATTGCTGTCTCCCTTGATGTCTCAAAGGCCTTCGACCGGGTATGGCACGCTGGCCTTTTGAGTAAGCTTCCAGCATACGGCATTTCCCCTAGCCTGACTGGCTGGGTAAAAGACTTCCTGACTGAACGGTACCTCCGAGTTGTTGTCGACGGATGCTCTTCTAAGCCCATGTCAACTAATGCCGGTGTTCCTCAGGGGTCTGTTCTCTCTGCGACTCTGTTCCTGCTGCATATTAACGATCTGCTGATGCCCGGTATCTATGGGTATGCAGATGACAGCACAGTTGTAGAGAGATACCTACCGGATGCTCGGGCTAGTAGGGAATCAATCCGGTCCGAAAGAGAGGCCATGGTTGAGCGAACGAGTGTTGGACTGCAGGCAGTCTCCGAATGGGGCAATGCCAATCTTGTAGCATTCAATGCCGCCAAAACACAGGCGTGTCTTTTCACCGCCAAAAGGAGCCCGTTCACCTTGGCTCCTACTTTTCGAAATGTGTCCTTGGAGTGTTCCGACCGCCTACAGCTTTTGGGAGTTGAGATTTCCTCGAACCTTAACTTTGGGCGGTTCATTGGGTCCAAGGCCAAGGTGGCTGCCAGGAAACTTGGCGTTATCGCAAAGGTCCGGCAGTACTTCACACCTGGGCAGCTTCTAATGTTATACAAAGCACAGGTCCGTTCGTGTGTGTAGTACTGCAGCCACATTTGGGCTGGTGCTGCTAAGTGTCACCTGGCCACTTTGGATTCAGTGGAGAGGCGTGCGAAGAGGCTGATTGGTGACCCTGATCGAACTCGAGATGGTCTCCAAAGCCTAGAGCACAGGCGTTGAGTAGCCAGCCTTTCGGTGTTCTATAGGATGCATTTTGAGGAGTGTTCGAGGGAATTGCATGATTTAATTCCCCATCTCCGTTCCACCATCGGACGACCCGTCGTACGGCTGGTTTCCACACTTACCTTGTTAACACCACTACGATCCGGACGAAGCGTTTCGTCTCCTCCTTTATACCGCGTACATCGAGGGACTGGAACAATTTGCCAGCGGCGGTGTTTCCGTCGGACTACAATTTGAGTGTCTTCAAGGCTTGAGTGAATAGGCTCTTAATAAACTAGTGCGCTTTACCATCAATGATTGCGTCACTGCTTACCATCGGGCAGGATTGCGGTCAAGCGCTAGTTTATAATATATATAAAAAAAAACCTACCTACAGAATTTCCACAGCCGGGACAAAAAACTTCACTCTGTAAAAGGAGGTAGGCCGTAATCAACTCCGCGGGTCCCGTGCGGGTTGACAAATGTCACGTGTCTTTGATTTTTTCTGGACATATCGGTTTTCTCACTACCTTTTCTTTCACCCCTTCGAGAGAAGTGCTGATGGAATAATTTACACAAGACAAGTACATAGACGGAACCTACAAATTACACCTCGCAAGTCGCGGCCGTTAGCACTTTAAGAATTAGTATAATTATAGAAACAGATCTATACTAATATATTACTGTCTACCTACATAATATATCTACTTATACTTACTGAGAATAAAGCTGACAGTAATTTTAAGGATACCGTTTTGACAGCTGATTTGTCTGTAATCAGGCTGTGATAGCTATCACAGCTATCACTTAACTACTACATAAATTTTAACTATTTCGTTAAGATTTTTGACAAGTTATTACATGTTTAAACAATATTTAAAACAAACCCCGTCCGACCCATAAGAAAGAAAGAAAGAAAGAAAATACGTTTATTTGCGGTAAACGTGGCGTAAAAGTGTACAAAAACAATTGAGTGATAATAGTTGACATGCGTCACATCCACGCAAAACGGCTATCGCTCAGCATTATGCTGCGACTCTATGCAAAACAGAGTCCAGCGCTGGTTTTCAGCGACAGCCGGTGCCGACGTAAAGACGTCACCCGGTGCAGCAAACAATCACAACTGACACCGAATCGGTACAAAAAAATAAAAATGCAACGGTAAAAATGCATTTGTCGTTGATCGATGAAAGGGTAGGTAAACATATGACCAAATAAAATATGAAATTTTACATTATCATCATACTAACAACACTAAAGAATTTTGAAATAATCTTTTTTATTTGGTATTTTTTTAAAAAGTAACAACACCATTTTTGACGGTTTTATTATGAGCAAATAGCGATGCGACCGCGTGCCGCGGGCCTTGCTCCCCTTCGCCCGCGCATGTATTGCCTACCGCACATGCATTAAGTTACCTCTTTTTGCGAAATAATATTATTTTTTTCAGGGACCTTTTTTTCAGTTTAGCTTGGCTTTGTAGGCATTAGTAGAATCAGTTATCATTACCTAACCTTCACGGATCCGACAGGGTTTTCTTAACATATTGTATACATCATTATATATATGTGTATATATATATCGGCGCTGAGCACCGTCTGATAGCGATATAGTTTTAAGTTATCCTATTAATCGATTTTCTGAACGAAATGTAATGCGATTACATTACATTTCGTTCATTTGTAGTGATTCCTAAACGTAACACCCGACACTGGCACAAAAGAAGAAACAACGAGGACTGGTGACAGCTGGTCTACGGTTATCTAAAATGTGTGACTCGTTTCAAGTGGAACGTTATTTTCTAGGAAAATTATTGTAAAATTGGAGTGATCAAAGTTTGATTTAAAGTTTATCGTTAAAATTGATTATCGCCTTGCCCGATAACCTACGCCTACAAAGGATCCCTTGCTAAATAAAGACGGAGCTTCCCCAGATGATAGTATTGTACCGCTAACCTCTTCTAATGATGGCCATCTTCCCCAGATGATACTTTTGTAGCGCCAACTTCTTCTGATGATGGCCATGTGTATATATATATATATATATATATATATATATTGTGTAGATAGTGGTCACTCAAAGGGCAATGGAGAGGGCTATGTTTGGGGTTTCACTACGCGATCGAATCAGGAATGCCGAGAACCGCAGAAGAACGAGAGTAACCGACATAGCCCGAAAAATTCCAACATTAAAGTGGCAGTGAGCTGGACACATTGCCCGTAAGACCGATGCCCGATGGGGCCGACGGGTCCTCGAGTGGCGACCACGCACCGGAAGACGTAGCATGGGTAGGCCCCCGACAAGGTGGACCGACGACCTGGTGAAGGTCGCGGGAAACCGCGGAAGGCGCAAAACCGGTTGTCATGAAGATACTTTAGGGAGGCCTATGTCCAGCAGTGGACGTATTTCTGCTGAAATGATAATGATAAGGTTTACCAAGAGGTTAGGTTCCGAATGAGTAAAGTAAAAAGTCAGAAAGAAGGCTACACGATTTAATTAAATCATTTCTAAACTTTAATTTTGAATTCAATTTAAACT